>OMLC01003629.1:4405-14917 GCA_900302585.1 Regalecus glesne | reverse complement strand
ACTAATAGATTTAGGCATTTTTTGACATTTTTAATTTCTTACCTATTGTACATATATACAGCACGAGTGTTACTATGAATCTCAAAGCATCTTAACAAGCAGGAAGCTGTCAGGTTTAAGATCATGTATACATCAAGTAATAGTAATAAGCTGCAGTATAGTCGGTTGCTAATATAGCTCAGTTGGTGTAAAAGGATGCTTTCGTCACATGTTTGACTACAGGTACGTTATTCAAGACCGTAGGAGATCAAATGGGTGGTCTAACAGTAGAGCATCCACATCAGGAAATGACAAGCCAGGCATCGTGGGTTAGATCCCACCATTGCAGGTCAGGAAAGGCAGCCAGTCTTAATCCCCCAGATTCCATCTAGGTCTACGCCGACCCCCACAATGTGGGGACTACACGTAAAAACTGACATTTGAATAAAGAACTTAGTATGGAGATTTCTGTTGCATTTACAAATGTGAAAGAAAAATAGTTTCATATAGATTTGAATAAAGAAGGAAAATTGGTTTTACTGAAGTGATTTTAAAGTCCTCACTGATGAGAAAAAAATAGAACATCCAAACTATGTCAGCGATGCCTCGGCTTAACTGAACTGCCTGCTGCGCCAGAAGAAAAAGGGTCATGTTGCCAAGGGAGAGGAAACCAGTGGCACCTAATTGATATTGTGAAATGTCAACTGAGACAGAACAGCTCGGCAGAGGTGTTTTGTTCACAAATGTTGTGTGTGGGCGAGTGCCAAGAGCAAAACTAACAGCAGTGTCAACAGATGAGGCGGCCGTTAGTTTCTCTCTCATGCACTGTAGTACATCTACTGGACTTGCTGTATAGAGTTCTGATGAGATTTCTCCTCTTAGTCCCTTAAATTCTATACATCAGTTCTTTTGACTGTTCCCTCGAAATCTTCTTACCAGTCACATGATTGATCTCAGTTAGGTTTCAGCCATAACATTTTACTTTTGAAACGTATTATACCAAGCGCTGAGCTTGTGTGAGATTTGATCTGTTCTCGTATGTGTCTTGGGGTGATGATAACATCCACCACATTAGTTTTAAACTGTAGCCATCAACAACTACCAAAGTGAGTAGAATCACTAAACAGACATGTGCTCGGCTGTAATTCAGCATTCAGTGCCAGTTCCAATTTTCCTTCTTTATTCAAATCCATATGCAACTATTTTTCTTTCACATTTGTAAATGCAACAAAAATCTCCATACTAAGTTCTTTATGCACATGGAAATTTTCTGTTGGGAGAAAATGAGAGAGGCTGTTAAGTCTTTGGCTATCCTGAATGGCTAGTTGTGAACTATAGAGATCATAGCTCAAACTCATCCAAATGATTGGAAGTTGACTTTAACCAACAGAACGTTTAGTTAAATGTACCATAACAGAACTCAAAGGGAAGGGGAAAATCCCTGAAGGCACCATTTTGCATGATTACTAGTGGTAGGTCATGCTTGTGGAGCTGATGAGCAAGATGTTGTGTGTTCGAACCCACCATGGAGCATCAGGGAGGATATCTGCCATTAATCACCCCCAGATCCATGGAAGTCCATGACCACCCCCACAATGTGGAGACTAACCGTGATACTTAAAAGTGGACCTTTTGCTAAGGTGACACAGTAAAGCTGAATGCTCTTATTGATACCTTTCAGTATTTTCATCATCACATGTATTGTTGTATACTGTTGTATAGCGTACTGGTGATAAAGCCCTTTAGGACTGCTTAGTGGTTCTGGGCTATAGAAGTAAACTGGATTTGAGTTGACCTGACTTGACTTGACAACTCAAATAGATGTAACAGCTTTCAGTAACTCCGAATGATTGTTTCCACAAACCTCATGGTGTCTGCAGTGTTGTCGACTCAGTCTCGAGGAGTAGATTTCCATAGCAAGGTGGACAAGTCAGACATGAAGGAGTCAGATTTTGGTCAAAGCTACACTGCTCATGGGAATTCAGTTTATGCTCATGCACTCTTAGCAACACATGGAGCACATTCTTTGGAATCCTCTTTGTTTTATCACTACACACTGGTCTGCTTTGGCTGCGCATTACTCCACCTGAGTAAATACTGCACGGCATCTCTCCCACTTAGGTCAGTGCACATGTCTTCCAGAGGCAGGCTCCAGCCCCTTCTATCCTGTCTCTCTCAATCTCCCGCCCAATAACAGAGCCTCCACACTCCCTGCCATCTGAGAGGAAGTCCAGGAATCCATGTTTTTGATTCATATCTTGACGGACCAGCTGCGTACCACAAGTAGTTTCGCGTAGAGTTGATAGCAGTATCTGTCTCTCTCTTCCCCATATACAGCTCCATCCAAACAGCAACGATTTGAACTCATAGTTTAACTTCAGCTTCGTGACATCCAGACATGCCAAATGCTCAGCATATTTTCACCTCGTTGTAATGCAGATTAACAGGTGTACTGTGCTCTTGCCAGAGATAGATGGTTTGAAAATACACCCAAGTCCATTACCAAATAAAAAAAGGACTGGATGTACGTCATAGAGCTACATAACATAAACCAGCATATACCTGCTATATGGGCAACAGTTACATAAACCTATGTTTTTTGTAAATAATGGCAGTATTCATGTTACAGCTTATGTATTAGATATGCCCTCTAAAATGAGGGAGATATTATAGTGTAGTATTTAACTTGCTATGTAGAGGTAATTAATTTAATGGACATTCATCCATCAGTCCATTGTCAACCACTTATCCAAAGTCAGGCTGTGGAGTCATGCTGGAGCCTGTCCTGGTGCTCATTGGGTGAAAGACAGGGAAACACCCTCGACAGGTCACCATTCTGTCACAGGGCCTAGGCAGTTAGGAGTTCAGTGTGTTGCTCGAGGAAAACTTCACACGGGATCAAACCACCAATCCTTGGCAGATATGCAATATTTAAAAACTGTAAAACTTAACTTTTCTGAAAACTAATTCTTTTGTGGAAAAAAAAAGCTTCAGAGATTAGGAAATCAGGAACTAGTCTTTCAACATAGAGGAGGCTTAGAGAAAGAGTGGTGTGCACTAACAGAAAGAGTGCACAGAACAGTAAGTAGAGCATTTTCAGCTAGCTCAGAGTTCCTTATATTATGTGCCACTAGAGTTCATCCCTGTTAAATTTCTGATATAGGTGTCAGAACTGATAAAGGTATTTGTTTAAATGATCTTTGTTAAAAGACAAACAGAAGAATGAAAATGTGCACACCCATATTTGTTGGAAAAGCAATATGTAACCTATTTATCTTGCATCAGATAGTAGGCTCTTAGGATTTGTTTGCTGTAGATTGAATGCCTCATGTTGGCTATATAGAGGGAGAGATTCACATTTCATATCAGGCAACGTTCTCTGTTGCCGTTTTGGTGTTTTTGTCAAAGGCTTATCTTGGTGGGATTCTTGCTTTAGTTCGTGCAGTGTCTCGGGGAGATCAAATTGGCTGTACAATTGAGGTTTTTGGACATGGTTAAACACTGCTTTAAAAACTAAGTTTTAATGACCGTTTTAAAATAAAGGGCAGCTTAGATAATATATCATAAAATATCCACCCTTTAAAATGGGATATTCTCTCTACCTGTGACTGATAGCTTAATCTGACTTTATAAAGAGGAAAATGTGATTTGTTTGCACAAACTAAGACCCACACGTTTCTCATTTGAACAGTCACAATAAAAGACAAAGTTAGCCCAAGGATTTTAGCATTTCGCTTTACTGTGACCGCACCTTTGCAGTTTTAGGCCCAAATCTCTGGAATTATCTTCACCAATCCATTAGATCTGCAGAATCTTTGGACTGTTTTAAGTGACTTCTAAAAACCCCTCCTCTTAAGTCTTTACATTGACTTGAAGTTGATTTTAGATTGTTCTGTTTCTTCCTCGATCATGTTTAATTTGCGTTTTATTTGCGTTATTATTGTATCTAAAACAATTTATAATTGTGTGTTTTTTTAAAGTGTTACATTAATAAACTTTCTTTACTATCTTTACTGTAGATATAGAAAATGTTAAAATATCTAAGAACACGTCATCACAAACCTAACCTGTTTGGAGCCAGAGTGTAGAAGAGGAGGCTGGTGTTCTCTATAGTTAATAGAATCAAAAAAGGAAAGGAAATCTGGAAAAGAAATAAGCATGTCAGCATGCAGCATATCTGCGGTACATGGCTCTAAACATTGGAGGGCAATGATCTCTTTCTCATCTGCATCTTACTCTTAAGCAATTGTATCCGTAAACATAGTCTCCTCTTTTAAACTGCCAGCCTAGACTCCAGCCAGTCCTCGTGCCAGCTGAACGGCAGACACATTGTTTCACATCCAACATATAACCTACGTGTGGTTTGTGTCCCATATGGAGTATACTGTCCCAGGCATGTTGACTTTCCTGAGTGTGTTTACACTGGAAACAGGGCACGAGGCCTTTAGAGGATTAGAAACATAAGGCATGCATAGAAGTTAATTTGATTATTTATTTTCTGTCTCACTAGCACTTTATCCCTTTTTGTATATGAACACGGATAAGAATAGCATTGCACCCACAACCATCCCATAGCAATGTGGGCTTGAAGTTCCTGTTGGCTATGGAGACATAAAAATGTTATATTTTTGAATGAGTTATTTTACTTTGTAAGCTATTCTCCTATTTCCTACCACATGCACCCCCTTGTTTCCTCTCCTTTCTGTTGCCTTATTCCTCTCTCCCTTCTCCGTAATGTGTAGTGAAGGCTGCTATGGACTTGAACTTACCTATTTCACTTTACTAAATATTTGGTAAACCTCAAGCCAAGGTAAAGCCTTTCTGAACAGGTCACGCATAAAGATTTGCAATCCATTGAACATCATAAAGTAGACAGTACAAATATTTATATTCAAAATTCCACCTGAAATCTGTCTCAAATCTGCCACAAATCAAATCACAGTGGACATGGTCAGCAATGGCAGAACACATGCCTTTACTCTCAAACACTTTGGGTGGGAAGTATATGATGGTAATAAACCTTTGCTAAAGTTGGTCAGAAATGTTTACCATACAATACAAGCTGATATCTCTATTCTTATGTATTTTTTATATCATTCACAGAAAAAGTATTGTAATTCTATAAATAATTCTCATGTTCATAGAAGTTTGTGGTGGTGCAGTGGTCAGTGAAGTAGACTCACAGCAAGAAGGCCCCGAATTCAAATCCCATTCTGGGTCCTTTCAATGTGGAGTTTACAAATTCTCTCATGTCTGTGTGGGTTTCTTCCCATCATCAAAAAGAGATGCATGTTAGGGTTAACACTCCTGCCTGTGCCCCAGAGCAAGGCATTAAGAAAAAGAACTGAGCGCTGCACCTTCTCACTGCTCCAATACAATAGGATGGGTTAAATGCAGAGAACAGATTTCATTGTACGTATGAACAATGACAAAGAATAAACTTCTTTTTCTAAAGTAAAGTTACTTGTTAGTTTAGAGATTATCAATGTCAACACAGTTGTACAACAGAGTTGCCTGTAGTGGAAACATGTTGACTAATATGCAAAAGAAATCACCTGTTCTTTCAGTCAATTCTTTATTCTTAAAATGAAAACCGCCCGCTCAGTGTACACTTCATGTTTACGATGACTAAAA
The DNA here is from genome assembly GCA_900302585.1 of Regalecus glesne. Taxonomy (NCBI): domain Eukaryota; kingdom Metazoa; phylum Chordata; class Actinopteri; order Lampriformes; family Regalecidae; genus Regalecus; species Regalecus glesne. The sequence goes on along the minus strand of OMLC01003629.1, from coordinate 9,304 downwards.
ACAATTGCTACTTTTACCAGATGATGATACTTTTGTAAAACTGTTAGACTTGTGGAAAACAGATTTTGTAGCTAGTTTGCTCCCATATGAAATGGGAGCAATGGCAAACTACCAAGTCATCTACCAGCTTTACTCAATTCTTTGTAAATAAAAAATAATGATATGTCCCTAATGTCCCTTTATTAGTCCCCTAAAGGGCAATTTGCAATATTCTGTATTTTATCCATCCTATTCTATAGGAGCAGTGAGCAGTTAGGGGTTTAGCGTCTTGCTCAAGGACACCTCGACATGCTTTCTGCAGGACCGGGGATCAAACCTGTAACCTTCCCATTGCCAGACGACCGCTCCACCCACTGAGCTATGCCGCCCCCTATCTTTTATAAGTTATAAGTTCTCCACTGGGGTATCATAAGGATCATAGAAAGTGGTTGATACCATCTGTTCATTTCTTAAAGCTAACCTTTTCTCACAATCAGAAGGTCACCCCTCTTAGTTGCAGCACTGAAGTAAATCTCTGCCTGCCTCTCTGTCCTGCTACATTTACTGTGTTGGGGGAAAAATCATTAGTATGAAGGAAAAAAAAAACAAGCTACCACAGTCTCGATACTGCTTAGTGGTACCAGTCCTTTCAGTTAAGTGACTCATCTGTCTCTTTCATTCCACATATCTACTGTGGTCAGACAGGAAATTAACTTTTTTTGTCCACAGGCCACAGTGACTGGTACACCCCAGAATCCACCAGCCACTTCCACTTGTTCTATTGGTTATCTACCAAAAGTAGTCGATGGAGAAGACATATTCAGCAGCCTTAGCCAGCATTTACTGGCATTTATCTGTGGGGTGGAATGTAGCTCTCTCTGTGGCTCTTGTTGGCTGGGTAAGCTCACTTCCCACTAGACTATTATCTGTCAGCATTGTATTTCCAGCCACCATCTGGATAGGGTGATATCACTGTGGTCGCCTGGTTGTAATATGGCTATCACCCTCATTTATCTTATCCCTTACGACAAGACTCCTGCTCATCATGTCTTTAGAGAAATGTACCATCTGATGTAAGCCGGCAGATACCAGGGAAAGAGAGCAGAAAAAAAAACTATAAACATGTCCCCCCCTGTGGACATGTAGCGTCAGTCTTACTGGGTTGGATAAAGTTAGTGTTGTCTTAAATCACAGTCAGTTATCTCAGAGTCTCAGAAATCAGAGATCAAGGGAAAACCACTCTGTCATCCTTTCCTCTGGCAGGGATGGACTGAGGTGTGTTTCATGCCTTTGGAAAACAGCTAAAAAGCCCCATGTGTTCCATTTGCCCTATTGTGACAGGCCACGGTCCTCTTGTCTCATGAAGGAGGAACCTCTTGGCAGAGCAGTAGGCCAACTAAAACAGAATTCTGTTTGAACACCTATTTCCACTGAGAGGGTGCAGGGTCCAAATGCTTTAATCAGGTTCTCAGAAGAGTTGAGCCTTTGATAAGGATTCAGTTCTGTACATTTATCTTCTTCCTCTAAGGGATACACTGGCTTATGTCATCCTCTTTGATCCTACTCTCAGTAGGACATGGTGTAGGACATATCTCTCCTAGAGGGCAGCCGCAGATAACACCGGTCCACTTGTGATGTAGAGTACTGCAGAAGAAAACCACAGAGGCCTGCCCCCCACACACACCTCCTTCTCTTGAGTGTGTGTGGTATGTGATACCTGTCACGTTCTTTTTTTCCCCTCTTCCTTGTTCAAAAACAGCACCATTAATTTTCCGATCTCTGTCGCAAACATCACCTCCAAGCTAAAGAGGAGCTATGACAGAGTATCACCCCGCCATATGTGAGGGGCAACAATATTTGCCTTGGACACGTTCCTGGGATGACAGCCAATCCCTGCTGCAGGCCCCTTGGCAGATGTCACGGATGAATGCCTTAGGATAATGCTGACAGGAGCCGAGCTGGACAGCAGTACCCGTGACAGACCCGGCATGTGTAATCCAGCGCATCAGCACACAGACCATGTTTAGCACTACAGCCATGTTGTTTTGGCCACTAGCATTGTCAGAGCACAGACACAACACTCCAACACACATACGCACACACACATTACTGTCAGGTAGAATTCGGGTGACCATGATAAAAATAAGATTCCTAGATAGTTATAAGAAGTTCATTCTCACGTGTCATGATTCGTCCCCATGTGGTGTGGGCGGACATTGTCTTTGATGGAGTGTGGGATGAAGGCTGGATGTCCTTCCTGACACCCCACAGTGGGTTCAAACCTACAACATCTGGCTGTTTAGTGTCCAAAGCATGCACTCTCCATCTGAGTTACCACAGCATGATATGTAGACAGTTCTAACAGTAGAAAATGCTATGATGACAAAATCAGAAAACCTAAACTCATCATTTATACACAACGTCGTGTTGATGATTGTGTTGCTGACATTTCCCATCCTATGCAAATGCTGTGTGTGAGAGTTAGTTTGTGAATGTGTTGGTAAAAAGGTGGAATGCACTGAGGCCAAAATTTGGAGCAAAAGGAATTCTTATATATTTAAAGCTGCTGTAGGTAAAATTGAACATTCCAATGCAGATCTTTTCTCCTCTTTGCTCCCTCGTATCACTCTACGTCCCTCTAACTAAATAACCTCCATATTACTCTTCAGCCCCTCACGCTTGTGTACAAACAGGAGATGTCAAAGCGTGACTTGTAAAACTTATATCATAGTTGATGATACGTACAAGGCTGGAGATAGACAAACAATCTCAGATTACAGACCCGTTGCTTTCCTTTCACAGTTCTCTAGCATACTGGAGAAAATGTTCTTTTCAAGGTTAGATTACTTTGTCACAAAACATAATGTATCGTGTAAACAACAATATGCATTTAGAACAGGACTTCAGCATCTGCACTCACTCCGTTTGTGGAAGCGATAATAATTACTATAGAACACAAAGAATACATTGTAGCAGTAATTCTTTGATCTAAAATAAGCATTTGATATGGTTGAGCATGAGTTCTTGATGTATTGGCAAACATATGGAGTCAGAGGCATTTCACTCTCTTAGCAATCCAGTTACCTGAAGAATAGATACCATTATATAAAAATGTATCATTTTAAATCATAGCTAATGAAGATTAAATGTAGGGTTCCTCAAGGCTCAGGATTGGGGCCTTTGTTGTTTATTTTGTACATTAACAGTATATGTGAGATTTCTAAAACATTAAAAACAATTTTATTCACAGACATGACCTATTTTGTTGTGGGGACACCTCAGAAAAAAAGTTGTTAAATTGATAGCAGAAGCTAAGAAGTTGGTTTGGTAAAAAACAAACAAAAACTAACACTACATTTAACCAAAACGAAATTCATAATATTTGAAAATTGGCCAACAAACTCAAACAAAAAGCTCATGGTAAATGATGTAGAAATTGAAAGAGTCCCACTCCCATTTCACTCCCATTTCTTGGAGTGATCATTGATAAATTATGTTGGAAGCCATATATAAAAGTATGTTAAAGCAAAAATATTAAAGTCAATGGCGTTATTACATGAAGTCAAAGATCTCCTACATCAACCATCACTATACAACTTGTACTGCTCCTTCATACTTCTATACATCACCATCGGTGTGGAAGTCTTGGGAACACATTAAAAACCGACAGATCTAGTCTTCATCCTTCAAAAAGAGCCATGAGAATTGTAAACCAAACCACTTCCAGAGAACCTACAAACACACTCTTTATCAAGATAAGATACATTATTCCTTTATCAGTCCCATGAGGGAAACTGAAAGCACTACCAGTTAAAGATTTTGTTGATTTCATAATAATTCAAACCATGCATAAAGTGAAAAAATCAGCAGTCACCAAATAGTATCCAAAAGTTGCTCAAACTGTGAAACTAAACATGAACTCAGAGGAACGTGCACATCCAAAAAACAGTGAGGAGAAATGTAAAGCTTCATTGTATCACAGTCTAAGGAGCCGGAATAACTGTAGTGAAGACATGAAGGCAGGTAAATCATTAGGAAAGTTTGAACAAATCTTTAAGTAAAATATTGAGCAGATGAGAATGGATGAACAAATAGGTGGGCTGGAATAACATGACTGGTACAGGATATCTAAGATGCCTTGTTTGACTAGTGCCATTTGGTTTATTTTTATTTCTATGCATTGGTCTTTCTTCTTTCATTTTTGCTTTGTTTTGAAAGCATTGTTTTTGTGTGATTTGACTGGTAATGTATGAAAAAGGATAGGACTAGAAAAGTTCTTTACTTCATCCTACACCCATTTCCAACATGGACTAATAATCATGTCTTGTCACAGAGAGTTTGTAAAACATGTTCACTGTTATTTCCATTTGTTTTGTATCCCTGCCTATCAATTTTATTTAGTTATTTTAACATGTAAAATCAATCAATCAATTAATAATCTAAGATAAGATTTTCGTTTATTAGTCCCACAAGGAGAAATTTGCAGTGTTACAAAGCGGCAAAGTGGAAAGCAGAACAGAGGCATAAAAAGAACAGACTTGGCAGTTAAAATTGCATATGGACTTATTTATATTGCACAATGAATTTATTTTACATTTACATATCACACTTTATTGCACACTCAAATGAAATACTGTGATACTGCACGATGTGAATGAAGTCCCGTCATTGTCAGTCTTTGTGTGTAAGTGGTCAACTGGGAGAGCAGTGCTGGTTTTAAAGTCTGAAAACCGCAAGAAGCAAGGACCTTTGATAAAGCTCCTTCACACACTTTGGATAGAGCAACCTGTCACTGAAGGAGCTCTTCAGTGCAATGAGGGAGTTCTGGATGGGGTGGGAGTCATTGTCCATCATGGATGACAGTTTAACCATCATCCTCCTTTCTCCCACTACCTCCACTGTGATGGGGGGGGGGGTGGG
>OMLC01003597.1:24642-41101 GCA_900302585.1 Regalecus glesne | reverse complement strand
CATCATGTTACGACATGTGAACTACTACTGTGAGATGTTAGTTACAGACAAATTTAGAGGGCTTGAGACAGTCCATGGTCTAGTGCAGGGGGCTCACACTTTTTTAGCATGCGAGCTACCACACTTGGCGCCATTGTTTGCACATGCGCAGTGACAAGCTAGATGTCATCTGATTGGCTGCCCTATATGGGGGCGGCATAGCTCAGTGGGTAGAGCGGTCGTCTAGCAATCGGAAGGTTGCAGGTTCGATCCCCGGTCCTGCATATAGCATGTCGAGGTGTTCTTGAGCAAGACACTTAACCCCTAAATGCTCCCTGAGCGCCATATGTTGGCAGCTCACTGCTCCTATAAAATAGGTTGGGTCAAAAATGAAGAGAACAAATTTCCCCTTGCGGGACTGATAAGGGAATCCTTATTATTATTATTATTGTTATCATAATTATCAATATTATCATCATCATCATCCCTCGCCAACCGCTTATCCGGTGTCGGGTTACGTATTATTATTAAACTTTTATTTAATTCTTTAAACAATACTTATTTTTCTCTCAATTTTGAAATAAAAATATTAAATGAGTGATACGGATAATGAGATACATACGTACGTACATACATACATACATACATACATACATACATACATACATACATACATACATACATAAGAGGAAGTACTTTAGAAGTTGAAAAAAAATGTGACTGTGACCGATACAGAAACCAAAAGCTCAGGAAAATATCGAGTCACTCTCTACTGTGTTAAGAATGTCACATGAGCATCTCTTCGGCCACCATGCCTGTAACGGTGAGATGCTTAGACGATGTTGGATGCATAGCCAATGAAAATAGGATGGCATTGGATCTCCTGATAGCTTCACAGGGTGGTGTCTGTAAACTGATCTCCTCTGAGGCTATACATATGTTACTGTTAACAAGGCTGAAATATCCTAAATGAAACATGATACTGAAAAAGGAGTGAAGGTTTAAACCGTTTTTGACTCCCTCAGCATTTAATGTCAGAGTGGAATTAAATAACTGCCACGACAAATATCTATTTTTCTCGATCTTTTTTTTGTCTCATTGCTTATATTCAGTTTTGAAAGTGACCTGGATCAATCTGAAAAAAACTCCTTCCAAAATAACTAACATACACAATTATAATAAATGATGATTTTTGAATATTATATTATTGGTTTAGCCACATGCAATCTTGGTGGTTTATTTTGGTTGGTGTGTCTTAGTTGATGTTGTGTCGGAGCCTTATTATCTAGCATCTAGTGTTGCTCCAGTATCCTTTGTACCTTTACCCTATGCACTTGTTCGTCACTCTGGATAAGAGCGTCTGCCAAATGCTTGTAATGTAATGAATACCCTCAACCATTTCATTTGCAATTATTAAAAATTCTGGTTGAATTGGGTGAAAGGTTTTTGAGTTGAGCTTGAACAGGATGCATGTTCTTAAAATAAAATAAACAACTTCATGTCTTTTCAATGACATCCATCCTAACTGTCATCCAATGTTTTCCCATTCGATGACAAAATAATTCCACAATGATTTCACCATTCACATTTGGGTTGTATTTCTGTATGTTGGAAATACTTGTATATATATATATATATGTGTGTGTGTGTGTGTGTGTGTGTATAGATATATATATATATATATGTGTGTGTGTATATAGATATATATATATATATATGTGTGTGTATGTATATATATATATATACATACACTTTTATCACCACAAATGGTTGGGAGAGTGCTTAACAAATGAGGAGTGAAATAATCCAGTAATTTCAATCTGACAGTACAAGCCTGTTTCATGCTTCATGTAAGTGATGTACGTTTTAACATACATGGCACTTTACTTCGGTTTCGTGGTTCTCACAGTAGGTACTCCACATAGAATGACAACACAACAAAACAACAATCTTCCGCTATAGACACAAGGAATTAGTATATATAGGCAAAGATAAGAGGAAATAAAACACAGTGGAGCATAAAATGTATTAAAGATATTGAAATAAATGTCCGCAGGTTACTTACATAAATGCTTGAGGTGGATGGACATGACAGAGTATCCTTGTATACGTACAATGTAGAGTACAGCATATTTAACATATATTTTCATAGTTTGACAATGTTAGGCATTCAATTGAATGACAGCCCATCAAGTCAAATTAGATTAAGATACTTCACTTTTTTAGTTGCCAGTTTTATTGCCACGTGACACACGCTCTTGGAATTTCTTCTCTGCATTTAACCCATCCTGTTGTACAAGAGCGGTGACCCCCCACCCCATCATTTGGTCCCCGGGGAGCAGTAAGGGGTTCAGTGTCTCGCTCAAGGATACCACAGAATGCTTCCTGCAGGACCGGGTATCAAACCTGCAATCTCCCAATTACCAGACGACCGCTCTACACAGTGAATGTTTGCCGCCCCTAATGCCTAATGAACTATGCTGCCCCTTATGGTCATTATAGACATACATTGAAATTATGTTTGGTAACTCAGAAAAATTATATTAAAAAAAACCCTCAATGTTAGCAAAAAGAAAAGCAAGATAAATAAACAATGTGAAAAATATGAGGAAGCTTCCTCTATCTACATCAAATAAGGCACTTGGGTAAGGCAAGTAAACAGTGACAGTACAGATAATACAGTATAAAGAGATAGTGTATAACCAATTAGAAGTAGTGTCTCCTGTTTATAATATGCACCTATGTATGGCAAAGACTTCAGTCCCCGACAGCTAGAGGAGGTCGTAGGGTGACTGGGGCTACAGCTCTGGGGAAGAAGCTGTTGTTCAGTCTGTTAGCTTGGGCTTTGCTGGCCCTATATCCCTCCCCCAATGGCAAGGGTACAAACAGACTGTGACCTGGGTGGGTTGCTAGCCTTCTTGTGCAGATGGTGGGGATATACTGTATTCAGGTTTGGGAACCGTTTTTCAAAATCGTCTGCATCAGTTATACTACTGGGACCAAGTTCTTCTGGTTTTTGGCAGTGTAGCTGGCATACCACACCGTGGCCACAGTTGCAGACAATACTCTCTGTGGTGCTTCTGTAAAAGTTTACTAGGAGCTGAGGGAAAGTTTGGCCTGTTTGAGTTTTCTTGGGAAGAAAAGCCTCTAGTAAGCTTTCTTCACCAGGTGGGGGGTGTTAAGGGACAATGAGGAGTCTTCTGTTATTTGGATTTCCAGGAATTTGATGTTACTGGCACTCTCCACCTCCTCACCATTTATGTGGAGAAGGCTGTGTGGTCTTCTTAAGCTCCTTGTTCAATTTATGGTTGTGCAATAGGAAGATTGTTATTTGCCTCAGTTCTTTGTTCATATTATTTACTGAAATACAGTGTTTTTATATTATATCACATCCTGTAAAAAAAACACAATGATGAAACATTAAAATGCAGTGTATCTACAGCACAAAAAGGGTGACATGGTTAACGATCTGCCTTTTACAAAATGGGAAGTGCAAACAAAGAGTTTATTTTCCATAACATCCAAAGAAAACCGGCCTACCAGACTCGGCCAACAAGAGGAAGCCGCTTTGACCTGTGTGTCAAGTCAAATTTCTCCTCCCTGGCAGATAAACAGACAGCTTATCCCTCCACAGCCACACTGAAAAATACTCTCAATAAACTGATGCATGTGTGCGTGCGGGGATGCTCTCACACACAGCTTCCACTTAATATATCATCCATAAACCCATCTCCTCCTTCAGTCCCTGTGATAAAGTTCCGACAACATTTTTAAAATCCAGCTTCCTTGGCTTAGGTCCCAGCCTGCTCTCTATCATCAACTGTTCTCTTACATCTGGGTCTGTACCTGACTATTTTAAAATTGCCTGTGTTCAGCCTCTCCTTTAAAGAGCTCTCTCTTGATCCAGCACGGTTAGAGAATTATAGCCCGATTCCCGATATAGCTTTCTTTTTTATCTTAAATCCTGGAAAAAAATGGTTGCAGACCATATTCTGGAGCTGGTTGAAGGTCATAACATTTTCAATTAATTTAAATCCTGTTTTTGACAAAACCCCAGTACTAAGACTGCATTATTTAGAGTGTCTAATGACATTCTTATGCATGGTGATAAAGGCAACTAGTCCATTCTAATTCTTCTAGATTTAACTGCTACCTTTGACACGATCGATGTTGCCATCTTACTTAATAGATTAGAGAACCGGGTTGGCATTAAAGGTACAAAATCTTTTGATGCAGGCTCAACAATCCAAGTGAGGAAACCACACAAAAAAGTGAACCAGTTCATGTGGTCACAATGTTTATTAATAGCAACATTTCATCACTCATACAGGTGACATCTTCAGTCTAAGCTGACTACAGGCACCCCAACTCTTATAAAAAACACAGTTGCATAGCGACCAAAACAAAGGATGGATTCATTAGTCCATCCCAAAGATCAGGTCCCCAGCACTAACAGAGCAATAAAGTGTATGCTCTTAAGTCTTGGGAGGATTGTACATCGGGGAAACCAAACAGATGCTGGCCAAGAAGATGGCAAAACACAGAAGAGCCAACACATCAGGCCAGGACTCTGCAGTCTACACTCATTTAAAGGCCAGTGGCCACTCGTTCGAGGATGAGAATGTTCACATCCTCAATAGGGAGGAAGATTGATTTGAAAGAGGAGTCAAAGAGGTCATCTATGTAAAGAGGGAATGACCATCTTTGAAACTGAAGAAGGGGAATATAAGAATATATCTATCACCATTTTACAATGCTGTGATTGCCACTCTTACCCAATCCTCTGTGAATAGTACTCATTACCATTGGAAGCCCAGTCAACAGTTGCAACCAGCCTGGTGGCTAAATATGGTATATTTAGATTCTAAATGTCCATTAATAAAGGGGCGACATGGCTCAGTGGGTAGAGCGGTCGCCTGGCGATTGGAAGGTTGCAGGTTCGATCCCCAGCCCTGCAGAGAAACGTGTCGAGGTATCCTTGAGCAAGACACTGTTCCTCTAACTGCTATGCCTTGTGATAGACTGGTGACCTATACGGGGTTTACCCGCCTTTTGTCCAATGAGAACGGAGATAGGCTCCAGTTCCCCCGACCCAATTTCAGATAAGCGGTTGACTATGGATGGATGGATGGATGGATGTTCATTAATATGCCTACGAGTTGCCTACTGCTTGGTCAGTCTCTTTGATACCCCTCTAGAACATCAACAGGAAGGAGAAAGCTGTAGAACGTGAGTCCTCCAAGTGACGACTAGCCCTCGCTATTCCACAAATCAGTCTCGCGGGGAAAGTACAGTGCTTTGCCATTGGAGGAGAATAAGGCAGAGTATTTTCCGTTCACTTAACCGCGAGCGGCCAGATGACCCAGAGGGGGACACTAGCCAACCCAGAATACTTTATCCAACCTAACCCCTATACCCATGTGAGGCTTAGCCAATTATGACCCACTAACTGTGGACCTCCAGCTGTGGTTGGAAAAGGCTCAGCCGGGATTCAAACATCCACCTGCATAACAGAGATCCGCTAAACATGGCCTTAACCCCCTACGCCATCGGAGCTCCCTCCTCTTCTCTTTATGCATGGTAACGCTGAGTCATAAGTTTAGCTGCTTTCAAGAAATATGTCATACCACTGTTTATGCTGATGATACTCAGATCTATTTTTCTGCCAACCTCGACAACTTGAATCAACCGTCTTCCCTCCCTGATTGCTTAGCTGCCATCAAAGATTTGATGTCTCTTAATTTACTCCACCTAAAACCTGACAAAACTGAAGTTCTCCAAATTGGTCCCAAGAACTTTGCCACTCCAGTTGATTACTTTATTGCTACATTTGATTCAAATATCAAACTTACTGCTAAAAACCTTGGTATTATATTTGAGCAGAATGTTATTTGATTACCATGTTACTAAGCATGTCCAATCCTGTTCCCTTCAGTAAAGAAATGTTGCTAAAATCGGATATATTTTGTTTTTTGAGGATCTTGAAAAATAATTCACACTCTCATCTTCCCCAGGCTAGATTAATGTAACTCCCCTACTCCTTCCTAAATCAAGCCACTTTAAATCATACACCGTTGGTTCAAAATCTAGATGCTAGATTACTCACTAGGACTAGTCATAGGTCCCACATTGCCCCTGTTCTCACATCTCTCCAGTGGCTTCCCATAAAATTCAGAATAGCCCACAAGTTCAAGTTCATTACTTTAAAAGCACTGGATGATCTTGCCTCAGTAATATTTCTGATTTTTTCACACCTCATTCAACTTCCCAACCATTCTAATCCTCAAACCTCAGTCTATCCGTTCCTGACTCCAAGTGCAAAACAAAAGGTAACCACACCTTTAAGGTTCCCCAAAATCTCTGGAATAATTTTCCCCGATCCATTAGATCTGTAGAATTTTTGGTTTGTTTTAAGCGGCTTCTTAAAACATCTTCATTGGCAAGCTTTTTTATAGACCTGTTGTGGTTGGTTTTTAGCTTGGTCTGTTTCTTTCTGCAATGTTAAATTTTCATTTTATTAATGCTATTTATTCTTTATTTTTCATAATTGTATGTAAAGTATTTTGTAACTGTTTTTAAAAGTGCTATATAAATAAAGTTCTACTTAGATTTCCAGTCTCAGACCAATAAGCAGCATATGGGTTTACGGTGGGGTATTGGTGTTTCAGCAGGAAAGATAGGCAGGGGTGGTTATAAAGAGCCCATTTGCTTTCTAATATAAGTGGTAATCACAGGGCTGCACTAAGGTCACTGCCAGCTCTCTCAGGGTGCTGAGAACTAAAACACAGGCTTCACTGCAGGCTTAGACAAGAAGGAATTTATAAAGCCATTGCAGACATGCAAACATACATGCCAGGCAACCACACAGACATTTATAACAATTTCCCAGAGGTTTCTCTGTATCTAACCTGTGGGTTCTGGTCCCCAGTAAGAGTGCAGAGATGAGGAACTATTTTACTGAGACTTAGGGGCTGGGCACCAAACCTGAGAGACAGACACAGAAAGGGAGACATAGACAAAAGTGAGACATTGAGACACACAAAGAGAAAGACAACAGGAAACAAAAGAAAAGGATGTCAGTAATTATGATATGTCAAATTTCACGTCCATAATATAGGGTAAAATCCTTTACAATTCAAAATGGTTGACGCTTGAGGAATTTAAGAAAATCAATTCATTTTAACAGGGAGAGCATGCCTAAAGACTTTCTCTGGGCTCTGATTTTTTATGCACCCTTAGCTTGTAGAGCTTGTTCATCACATAAATGCAAATTGTCAAAGGAGTGAACATGGGCAAACCTTGAACTAGCCCACTGCATGACCATGTTTTGCTCAGCCTACTAGGCCAAAAGTAGGCTTCATACACGTGGATGTTGAGTGTAGAGAATTGGCCTTACTATCAGGTAGAAGCTTAGCATTTAGCGGAGTGGCGTCATTGCCCATTAGAAAAATGATGCTAAAATTAGTACTTCAACTCTAATGGCCCTGGCATTGCCATGCATAGTGACCTTATTCTGTTAAATGCAGTCTATTGAAGTCCATAATACATCAAGGAAAATTGGCATGTAAGAGGAGAGTCATAGTTTTGGTTAACTAAATAGTGCCCGACTACTATTACACCTTTATTCTAGACCTTTGACCTCAATTTACTATAATTGATTGATTTTGCTTCATTGGTTATGAGGTCTCTGAGAATACAGCTGGCTATGTTCCCCTTACAGTAAACAGTGTTTTTAAATGATCAAACAAGGGTTTGGTCCTAGGTATCAGCATCAAAAAGAGAAAAAAAAACCTCAAAGACATAGGTGAATAGGAGGACTGAGTGACTCTTGAAATAGAGGACACTAGCATGTACATGCTGGATGACATTTGGCTAGCCTGATGACCGCTTTATCAGTTTGGTAGATGTGTCACTTCTCGAGTCACACAACCATAACAAGAGGATTAACCTTGGATAGTTTGTGTGAGTTTCTTAAACAAACAAAATGGGGGTAGGTTTATTGAGGGCATCAATTTAAGATCAATAGAATCTCCCAATCAATCTGGTCTCATTAACTACAGTTTACTAGCAGAAGAGTGAGAGATCCATTTTTACATGTAACAATTAGTCCCCATTTTGGGGGGTGGACACGGACTTAGATGCCCTTCCTGACGTCCTGCGGTAGGTTCAAGCCCGGAACATCTGGCTGGTCAGTTCCAATTTACAATGAAGTAATTAATGTAAGCACTCTTGGGCATAGGAGTAAAATAATAATAATTAATGGGCTGTTTAGTCATTTTTGTTCATTTACCACCTTGCAATGAACTGTAAACATCGGTTTCAGTGGATACTGCAAACAGATCATATCTAAGACAAAAGATGGATAATGATCCAATTTCACAACCGTGTGAGGAAAAACAAAACTCCAAATGTAAAATTAGCATTTTCCTAAATCACATGCAACTAATTTTGTGATATGTTTTCCCATTCCATCAAGGGAGTGTTGCAGAATCAAGAAGGAAGTCACTCACGTGCTGAGGGTGGCACTGAGGCAGAGGCAGACGCCTTCTCGACTGCGGAAGTTCTTGTGTTTTAAACCGGGGATCAGCCTCTCCCAAACGTACTGGAAAATGTAAAGCCAAAGAGTTGTGGAGAGGAGAGAGATTTCGAGAGCACAAGGGGAGAGGAGAGAGAAGAGGATAGTTGGTTCAGCGGGAGGAACTCAGCAAAGGGTGAATGCTGGCAAACCATCAGGGGCTGAGCAGATTACACAGAGTAGGGGAGGTGACTATCTGCACTAGTTTATGCTGGGAGGGTGGGTGTAGAGATCACACTGAGCTGAGAGGAGCCACAAACAATAAAGTCTGTGTAGTCCCATAACCATCCAGAAGATGGGGCTTTAGCCATAGTCATTATGTATAGTTGTCTTTATGCATCTTCAATAATCCAGGTAATAAAATCACAGAAAGTTGAATCAGTTCATCTGGACACAAGATTTGTTCAGATAAGTTTCATTACTCATCCTAGAGACCTCTTCATTATCCACTGACGACTGGCACACCCACCCTTATAAACAATACAGTGGCATAAAGACTGAAAAAAATATCTATTTCATATGCTAATTGAAATGACTATTAACTAGTTACAATGGTCATGTGCACTATTCACAGAGGGTTGGGGAATAGTTGCAGTCACAGCATGGCACAACACTAAAGAACTAACACGTCACGCCAGGACACCACAGTCTACATCCATCCATAGGCCAGTGGCCACTCTTTCAAGGATGAAGAGGTGCACAACCTTAATAGGGAGAAGTGCTGGTTTGAATGGGGATTCAAAGAGGTGATCTACATGAAGAGGGAACGATCATTCCTGAACCAAGGGAGGGGCCCAATGTTACCTCCGCCACATTTTACAATGCTGTGATTGCAACCATTTCCCAATCCTCAGGGAAGAGATCTTTATTATCCCTCATTATGCCCAGTTCAAACCACACGGCTTTCAAACTCATCAGATTGCTGTACTGTTGACACTACACAACTTGCTGTCTTGTAATCGGGACTTTTGATGTTGGGGTTTTCAGACTACATAACTGAGCAGCAGCAGGGGGTCACATTAGATGATCTTACACCAGGAGGAACGCCTGATGAGTCCGTCTAGTCCACAAACTACGATTTGTCAATAAAAAACAAGCGTGAAGTGACGAGATATGCAATACCATGTGCAAGAGGATTTTTTTCTTCCTCCCTCAAAAAAAGATGTCTGCCAAGTTGTGTGCTAATTTTCAGCAATAAAAAGAAAATGGGTGCAAGAATGAATAGGGATGTGTAGGCAGCAAGGATTGGTTCTGCAGAGTTGCATTCTATGATTTTTTTCTTGCTAAATATGCGTGTTTTGCTAAGTTTTTCCACATTTTGTACTGAATTAACTTTTAAGGACCGTACTTAGAAATGTACAATACAAATAAATATTACTATTATTGTGGTTCTGTTATTGATTAAACACCTTTAGTACAAAATGTCCAGTGTAGTTTCAAGATACATTATATACAAGTTACAAATGGAATGTGCACCTGTTGGGTTTGAGAAAGGGCAGCTATGTCAATTTGGTATCTCTTCAGTTCTCTACCAATGACTGTGGTTCTCCTCTACAGTTGGTCCCTGGTCGCACTATCCATCACTGTGCACATTGCAGGCTCAAAAGTTCAGTCCCACATGTACTCAGTGATTTAATTGTTAACATGTTCAGACAGATTACTTTTTGTACAGTTTGTTGCAAACGTTTATTCAAAAGGTAATGGTTAAAGTGATTAAATTAATACAAACTTGTGTGACACGAATAAAAAAAAAGCAGTGTAGCAATTTCCCTACAACGGAAAATAAATTGTAATCCTCTTATGGGGGCTGTGATAGCTCAAGGGTAGAATGCACGCTTCGGGAACTAACAAATCAGAGGTGGTAGGTTTGAACCCACCATGAGATGTCAGAAAGGGCATCCAGCCTTAATCCCCCATGCCTGCTGTGGGATGGACTGGTGACTTGTCCAGTTTATTTTTCCGCCTTCCGCCCCATGAGTGCTGGGATATGCACCAGCAGACTTTGGATCTGCTGACTTTGGATAAGCAGTTGAAGATGACATGACAATCCACTTATAAAAAGTTGATAAAACTCTGATGATGCCAATGAAACTGATTAAGCACAGCTTTTCACTGGCTTTCAGTCTGATCAGTGGCTGTAACTCATCGCTGTCCTCATTGCCAGTCACAAACAGGTCACAACATGTTTCACACTACTGGATTTGGACTTTCTGACAGGTCCAGATATTCAGTCTGCTAGATATCTGGGACGCATTGTGTCTTTCAACAGTTCACACATAGCACTCACGCACCGATTTGCAAGCACCAAGTTAATGCCGATTTGCCTCTGGGGCTTTTGTCGGAGAGCTCCAAAAACTATCGGGGAGTGGAAAACAAGGGGCTACGATCATGTAGTGTGAACCAGGCATTAATTTTATCTGGTCTCATCTCATAGCACCTCTTACCGTTACGTCAGTACAAAAATGTTGGTAATAATGGGATTTGATACTTGTTCGACAGTTGAACTCAATGTAAGTTACTTTGGATAAAGGTTCAGTTAAATGTCTTTAATTCATATTCAAAACATATTTGCAGATGAGGTCTTCAGAAAGAAATAGTTGAGATATCACTCATCATAACAACTAGTTTGATCCTCTATGGGTGATAAAGGCAGATTTCTTACATGTAATAGAGTATTGGATTTTAGTGTTAGGTAAATGCAACGACAACTGACACGCTATATAACGTGGATATCTGCCCATTATCACAAACCCGATTCCCATGACTGTTAATGTCTCCAAAATCATTATTAGTGCATTCCTAGAGCAAAATACATCACTTCAAGGTGGACTTACTCTGCGTGTGAATTTGTGTGCGTGTGTGTGTCTCACCATGGGTGAGGCAGTGTGCTCCATACAGCGGAGGATGAGAGCTTGGCTGTTGTCTCTGACCTGGTCCTTCCCATCACCTAGCCTATCCACCAGTGCCGGTATAACTGTAGACAAGAAGGGGGAGAAAGATAATATTAAAAAACATTTTATTTATAAAATTCAGTTAAAGTTGGGCCTCCGTCAGGGATATCCTAGGCCTTGGGCTTTGCTTGACTGTAGAACAGATTAAAGTAATAAACACATCAAAGGGGTACTTTGCCTATATATTAATTATCATATATATATTTTGTATCCGCAAACTACATGCAGAATTTTATTCCAACCAAACACCACCACCACAGCTGACTTCAGTTAGATGCCCCATGCTCTCTATATGAATATATGTTAAATCACTCAAATCAGCTTACATACTTTTGGATTAGAGGGAAAATCTGCATGCACATGGGCTTTTGATGGTACAGGGTTGCACATAACTTGGAAAAGCCTCCTCGGTGCAAGGTCCTGTCCATTTGTGCGCATGTTTCCGTGTCAGCTGAAGTAATATCAGATATTAGAGCATCGTATATGAAAACGCAATAAACACAGAGAAAAAGAGCCAAGAGGGAGGGAGGGAGTGTGTGTGTGTGGGGGGGTGACCAAGAGCGAGACTAATAAAATGATAAGATCCTGTTACTGAATGCAATAAATGCTTCAGCCATACCTACACTTTGTCTCACACACAGTTGTTCAAACAGCATGTACTCCAAGGAATAAAATATATCTCCTTTTATGGTAAAACCACATATTAATGAACATTTAGCCGAACGTAAATATGCTGGATTTAGCCCCCAGGCTGATTTTCATCTGTTGTCCCGAGCAGTTAGGGGTTCAGTGTCTTGCTCAAGGACACTTCGGCCTGCTTTCTGAAGGAACTGGGGATTAAACCATCGACTTTCTGATTACTAGAGGACCATCCTACCTCCTGAGCTATGCCGCCCTTCCAATGATATATGGATGTGAGTTATAAAGAGCTACGGTTGCGGTGATGGACTTGGTTATGCTGAGGGAGCCATATGACAGAATGAGTGACAGAACACATTGTGTGCATGTCAGCGAGAGTCAATGAACTCGTCCTAACCCCAAAGACCTCTGACTTTGTCTCCGTCACCATTAATGCTTACATCACAGAAAGCTGTCTCAGTTTGTCTGAGCACATTTATTAATAAAAACAACTTCATCACTCATCTAACACTCCCGTCTCAACTGACTAGAGGTATCCCCACCCTTATAAACAATACAGTGGCATAACCACCAAAAACAACAATCGGTATGCAAATTGCCATGGCCATTGACTGGAGTTACAATTGTAATGTGTACTATTCACAGGAGAATGGTGAAAGGTTAAAATCAAAGGATTATAAAATAGTGACAGATGTACTCTTGGGGACCCCCCGCCCCCCAGTCCAGGGATGGTCACCCTCTCTTCACATAGAGACTTCCCATTCAGACTCCCTCTTTGAATTCCCATTCAGACCATGTTCAAAGATCTTCACATCCTCATCCTTGAAAGAGTGGCCACTGGCCTTTAGATGGGTGTAGACTGCAGTCATGGCCTGAAGTGTTGGCCCTTCAGTGTTGTGCCATCCTCTTGGTCAGTAGCTGTTTGGCTGTTATCCTCTCTCCAATCAGCTGGTGTCTACCTTGTTTCAACAAACACCCAGTTAGGATAACCACTTAATCAGGGCCTGTTTTAATTTGGGATTTCTCCCCTTCTCTAGCTGCTGTCAGTGGGGACGTTGTCAGCTTGGTGGTACGGAGTCCTGATAACTCCTCATTTGTGCTTCCGTGGATGATCAGAGTCAAATCTTAAGTGCTGATCAGTATGCGTTAGTTTATGGTAAGCACCAACAATCAAATGTCCCCAAACACCAATTGCATTTTCACAATCTAAGAAGTCTAACCTTTCAAGTTTCATATCCTCCCTGGTGACCTTGATGTGGTTGTCCACCGAATTAATGTAGTCAATGAAATGTGGGCTGCGGTGGCTCAGTGGTAGAGCACATGCCTTCAAGTTGGATGCAGCAGGCTTTATCCCACTGCAGGCCATCAGGAAGAGAGCATCCGGCCTTAATCCCCCATGGTCGGTAAATGTGAGGCATTCATTGTAAAGTAATTTGTGGTCGTTAGACTAGAAAAGTGCTATATAAATATAGGCCATTAAGTACAAATGTGGCATGTCCTGAGATTTCATTTTGACCCAGTTGTCATCCACAAGTGTGAACCAATGCCTAGGTGGTGTTCCATGATAAGTCCATTTTTTGGCCACTATAGGTGAAAGTGGGGAACCCATAGCACACCCATGTTTCTGCCTATAGGACTGCCCCCTGTATGAGAAGTATGTGGACTGAAGACAAATCTTCAGGACCAGAAACACCTGGTCAGTGTTAAGGGGGGGTCCTATTGCTAAGGGTGGGGTTGTCCTGTAATTTCAGACTAGACTCCAGTGATTCAACAACAGGAACACACTTGAAGAGAGACATAACAGCATAATAGACCATTGTTTCATCCACCTCCGTAATGATGTTCCTCACCTTAGTCACAAAATCCATAGTGTTCTGAATATGGTATTCATTACTGCCTATCAATGGGCTACGAATAGATGGCAGAAACTTGAAAATGTTATGAGTTAATCATACAAACAATAGGCCGTAATGATACATCCTGTTTATGCATGTACTGTAACTATTCCCCAATCCTCTGTGAATAGTACACATGGCCATTGTAATTCCAGTTCATGGTCATGGCAATTTGCCTATGAAACCAATCATCTTTTTCGGTTGTTATGCCTTGGTATTGTGGTGACAGCTGCACTGAGAATGAAGAAGTCTTTATAAACACTATGGGATTTCTCCTCTCTCCTGCACAATCCACACTTAAATGAGTGATGGAACCTTTCTCCCGATGAACGATGTGTCCAAATCAACTGATTCATCTTTCTATGATCGAGCATGCATATGGATATTAGTCACAAAAAAGGTGAATTAGTTCAACTGGATAAGAAGTTTATTCAGAAATATTTCGTCACTCATAACAGGCGACAACTTCGTATTCAGTTGAACCAATTCACCTTTTTGTGATTGCCTTAGCTGGATTATTGAGCATGCATCAAGACATGTAGACATTATTGCTTACAGTTCTGCTGCTTTGTGTCAAGACTACCTAATTCCCATGTGTCAGTCTCAAAAGCAGCTTCACCAAGATGGAGACAAAAATATCCTCCACCCCCCAAAAAAAATAATCAATGTGATCAAGAATGGTCTGACTTGTGGCACCAAATTCTATCTGGGAGCCCTTCTTGATGGGATTAAAGTATTTGGACAGATTTGGACAGGGGCGGCGTAGCTCAGTGGGTAGAGCGGTCGTCTGGCAATTGGAAGGTTATAGGATCAATCCCCGGTCCTGCACATAGCATGTCGAGGTGTCCTTGAGCAAGACACTGAACCCCTAACTGCTCACTTGATGTGCGTCGCTCTCGATAAGAGCGTCTGCTAAATACTAGTAATCTAATGGATGGAGTTCAACAAAGCAGTCAAGCTATGCATTCAATTGTGCAACTCCTGACATAAAAGACGGTTTTGTCTGTCTTTCTCTTCTATACATAACACAGAAAGCTCAAACCTGCCTTTGACATTTAAACAGATGTAAACACTGAAAAAGGCCTTCCCTCTCACCCTCATTCTAACAAACATACACAGGAAGAATGACATCACACCGTCACACACCCCACTGATGTTTTTGGGTAGGAATTTGAGTAGGAGTGTGTCTGTGTGTGGGGGGGGTGTAAATGATGTTACCATAACAGCTGGTTCCCTTAGCAACAAGGACAATGTCTTCTAACACAAAATGACAGTCAGGGCATTGTGCAGAGACGTCAACTTCTGAAAATAGGATTTGATGAAATGCAAGTGCGCTTGCACACATACACACACACACACACGCACGTTCACACCTGCCCCATGCCAGCTTTATCAATTTTCCTCCATCATTCCTGGTCTTTGTTTCAGCGATTCACATGAGATTTAACTGGCACAAAACATAACTAGTGGCAGGACAATCATGTCACTCTATTTCATCTGACTGATGTGGGTAATGTGTGACGGGAGCTTTCCAGTAACTGGAGAACTGTAGAGGGCATGAAAAGCCCTGTTCTTTGTTTCTGCTTGTTTCACCTCTACATTTGAGTGCCTTCTGAAGAGACAGCCATCGCAGCAGTGTCCACAAGATGATGAACACAAACATGCAAACACATTATACACACATTGGAGGTAGCGTATAAGTATAGCGAGTCCATCCTATAGATCAATACCATTCCTCACTAATGGCTATGACCTCATCCCCCTCTTCTCTGTGTTTGTGTGTAGGCCAGACAAAGAAAGAAGGGAGCAAGAGAGGAGAGATGAGAGTCAGATGGTGAGACGGAGAGATTCCAAAGCCAGCAGTGGCCCTTTAGAGGACTGCTATCAATACCTTAAGCTGAGAGGAATCAAACAATCAGTCCATGGAGGTGGACAAAGAAATGCAATCAAATACATATAATTTTTTGCGGCGGTGTATGTGTGTGCGTGTGTCTGTGCATGTATACATGTATGTATGTCAGTGCAAAGTTTGCCAAATGTGACAACTCCAGTCGGCCCAAAGCTACAATGCAGACCTGAGGTGTGTGTGTGTGTGTGTGTGTGTGTGTGTGTGTGTGTGTGTGTGTGTGTGTGTGTGTGTGTGTGTGTGTGTGTGTGTGCTTGGTTGTGACAAGAACCAGCCTAAGTGAGAATGACAGCTGGTGATACCTGCAACAGGAACAGGGCAACACAAACACACACACCCACACAGGTCATGAAACTGGACACAAATTTCCGCCTGTGAGCTCCGGTGTACACCAAGTGTGGTTCTGGAGTCATGTGGTATGAGCTTCTGTATGGCAGATAATGCCAGATACAGCCTAAATATAGAGGCTGGGACATGAATAATAGGGAGGGGAGCGAGAGAGTGGATGGTGCAG
>OMLC01003597.1:12312-24622 GCA_900302585.1 Regalecus glesne | reverse complement strand
GGATGGTGCAGTCGGAGAGAAATGCTGCCAGTCTTTCTCAAAGGAAGGGCAAAGTGGAGGTGATAACAACAGACTTTTGAGTGACAGGGGAACAGTAGTCAAAATACTGCAGGATGCAAGGGGCATTTAATCAGACAACAGTCTGCAGCAATGTCAGAAACACTGTGACTACAACACTGGAATGAATCCATGTTTATAGAAAAGTTCTGATAAACACTGTGTTTCTGCTTTTCAGTCCAGAAATTGGTTCCTATGCTGAAGTCATCATATCAAGTATAGAAACCCACATTTAACAAGAAATCCATTTAAATAAATTACTAACATTCTGAAGACATGAAGAATGCTGAAATTATTAGGTTAGAAATGTATGAGCACAATAAAATGAACTCACTGTGAAACCCTATTTCTCCAATTTTCCAAAGATTATAGGAGGACTGACTAAAGTGACAAAGGAAGTGAAAATTCACATATTTGTTGAGTCTGGAATAAATTAGTCAATTCACCATCCATGAATTTATTTATTTTAAATTATTTATCCATCACAAACAAGGGAGAAGGGTACATATTTCATATCCTTTATAAAGCCCATTTAGAAAGTTAGAAAGCCACATGGTAGAGAGACTAGAGGAGATGAAGGAAGCATGATATGGTGGGATTTGATCATTGGGCAGCAGGGACCTGTGTGACCCTACGGGTCGAGGTCATAAATGATCCAATATTTTTGAGAGCTAAAATTTATCTTTGACAAATTATTCAGAATCAAGAATACAGCAACAACCATACTCAGTAATGTGCTACAGGAAGGAGGGATCTCACCTGTCCCTAGGTAACCTTTGAACCTCTCCGCCAAGCGGTTCACCAACGTCTCACATATATCTATCCCCAATAATGCCACCTGCAAAAAAGACAGAGAGGGGAAGAGGTTACAGCGGGTATCATGCACAATGGAATATCTTTATGCATACTCAATAATCTAGGTAAGGAATTTTTTTTAATGAATTATTTCATCACGTTTATAATTTCAATAAATACTGTGTCCAGATAAAAAGATTCAATTTTGTTTGCTATGCACAATGGAAAATATGCTGTGAATTAAGGCTTACACTAGTGGTTCTCAACTGGTGGTATGAGCTATCCGCAGGTGGTACACAAGAATATTGACAAATAACCCATTTAATAAGCATAATGTATTCAGCTAATTTCATTTAGCAAACATTGTTATCCAAAGTGATGGACATTCAATGGTCAGATACACTGTGCATTGGCCAGAAATTGAACCTGGGTCACCCACTTGGCAGGCAAGAATTCTACCATTGAAATACCAGTGCACAGAATAAACAGTACTAAAAAGTAAATATATTTATATAAAATGAAAACATATAAACCACAAAGATAAAACAACTGCAGATCATGTAAATTAATCAAAACATACCCTGTTAAAAAAGCTAGTCCTATAATCAACATTTTAAAATGCAGAAGCATTTTTGACTGAATGGACTTGTTCTCCCATATACCTCTTGTAGTAAACCTTCAACCCAAGCCAAGTGGTCACCACTGGTAACTATAGAGAAGCCCGCCAAAAAGCTAACCGAGCTAACCAGCAATAGGCACTAGCGGAGAGGCACAGTTGACTGCCTTTGTCCAATACATGGTCACTTTGGTGTCGGACATTAATAAACACATCCTCTACTATAAAATACTTGTGGGAATAACTACAGGTGATTATATTTTCTTTTTTTTAAATCAATTTCACAAGTATTCAATTAATCCTATTTCTAATTAATATTAAGTTTAAGTCCATCCCCACAACATGGGGACTTAACATGACATGTAAAATGTAACTCTCAATATCATCATGATCGTTTTTTTACTTTATTTAGTAAAAACTACGATGTTTAATAAACAACTTACTCTCAAATTTCAAAATACAATATTGTATAAAATTAGTTAGAGTGATTAATTAACTAATTATTAATTGAGGTGGTACTTCAGGTTCAACAAAAAGTGACAGGTGGTACAGTAACCAAAAATGGTTGAGAACCACTGGCTTAGACAATTTCTTATGAATCCATCAACTGGATCAGAAGTTTATTTGGAAACGTTTCGTCACTCACCAGGTGACTTCTTCAGTCTGAGCTGAATACACCCCCCCTCCTTTATAAATAGTAGATTGATACCACACAACAATAGGCTAGGTTCATATGCAAGCTGAGTGATCAACTGCACATTCAGTGGCAATGAGCACCATTCACAGAGGATTTGGGAATATTTGCAATCACTGTATTGTAAGACGCCGACAGATGTACTCTCAGGCCACCACCCCTATTCAAAAGACGGTCATTCCCTCTTTACATACCGATTCACCTCTTTTTGTGATTTCCATTACTGGATTATTGAGCATGCATCAAAACAAAATATCTTCTGGTTTTCATACAAACAAAGGTATATGGACTAAACCCTGTCTAGACAGTAGGATTTAAGTCTTTCACACTTTGAAAAGACTGATGTCTTATGTCATTGATAAAAATTCTGAGATCTACATGTTTTCTCAACTCTCAGTGACAGCATCAACATATTCTGAAGGGACTTCATCTTAAGCTGTTCTAACGGCTCTAATAGTATCTTATTTTCTTTACCTTATTGATGTAGTGGGAGAGGACCCATAAGCCAATTTCAGTGACTAGGAACTGAAGCAGTGCCAGAAAGACAAAATACTTGCAGCATGCGAAAACGCTGCAAATTGTGGTGGTAAAGAAAAACAGATACCTGACCAACTGGAATACTTTATGTCCCATTTATTTGATTTTTGTCCCATTTTTATGCACTGCCAGTATGTCTGCAACAGCTTGTTGCTGTTATTTCTTGGAAGACATACTAGTGAGGGCCAACCCACACCTTCAACTGACATCAAACCAAACATAGTACGTCATCAAAATTTCCCTCAATTGCAAAAAACAAAACAAAAAATAACAACAGGATGATGAAGTTTTAAATGTCACATCACAGATCATGCCATATGATCATCGTAAAAGGTTGAATCTGATGCAGTTTGACCACAGCTTTAGGCCACTTTTGAATGCTTTCATATAAACCAATCTTTATGGAGATGTGCTGTGAAGACATTGGGAGGACTAGGACAATATTTTTTACACTCAACTTCCTCATTACATGATTTGCCTAAAATTCAGCTTCATTTTACAATCCGAACTGAATTTCTGGAATGGATGCAGTCTGTGTTAGCTCAGCAAATAAAGGGGAATCGGTGTTCATGGACTGGAGAGCCAACAGTGGAGTGTGGGAGGGCTCAAGGCCTTAATTCTTTCCTACTGATCATGTTGCAGACTAGTCAGGGCCACCAATAGTATGTCTATCTCATCTGATTGCCAAAACTGAAATCCAAACATAGCTGGATGACCTCTTGAAACAGAGACAAATCCTAAACAGACTTGAGCAAGATTGTGTCTGTCCAGGGTGTTTTACGACTCAGAACGAAGGCGAGCATGCCATGAGATTTGACAGTTGCAGTGCCATGTTGGTGTATGTATTTTATCACAAACAAATGATTCAGCATACGACATGCATGTCGAATGAGTGAGACATAACCCTCAGTTCTATCCCCAAGTTTGCATGTGGGGAAACGAAGAGATTACAGAGACCTGCTTGAAGCTTCATTCAGACAAAAGTAGGCAATGCATCAAAAACGGGAGTTCTCTCATTCATTTTGAATGAGGGTCAACTGTCTACAGTGCAGCAGTGCAGATACTGCTGGAGATTCAGCAAAAAGAAACTGCAGCGTCTGGCAAGATAGTTGAACCAGATTCAACTTTCGATAGAACACAGCCCAATGTCATGCTTTAGTGATCAATCATGCAAGCCGGCGATCAAACAAAAGATTTCCACGTGGGCCATGATCATGCACTGGCCAATTTGTGGCAATCACTGATCGGAATGGGCCATGTAGTGACACACTCACACTTACGCCCAACACTGTGGCCCAGGCGCCACATTGCTTGATTCTGTGTGAATGGGGCCTTAAGTCTTTAACTCCATGTGAATGTCACTACATTTTCACAATCTGCGAGGTAGTTAGAAGTTGCATAGCCTCTAAACTGGCTTTGCAGCACTGAGCCAAAACGGTAAGCAGTATCGGCATTCTCTGAACCAGTTAGAAACAATGATTGTACTGGTCTAGTCAAAAGACAGGAACTTAAGAAGCCAAATAGACCTTTACCCCAAATGAGTCATACTCTCTCTTCATCTGCCCCCCTTTATCTTCCTAAGTCATTCTGTAACGTATCCTTGTGCACCTTGAAACACACTTTTACATCCAATTCATCAATATTATTACTTGCAAACATTATCTAAACAAGTCTGAATAATCCCTTTGAAGTCCATCTTCCATCTTTCCTCTGTCTCCATGGTGAGACATCTTAAAACTGAACTTATGAAAAGACAAACTAATGTGACATGAAGGTATTAAGTCTTGTATGGCGGAGGCAGATGGGATCATTTCTCAGCAGAACGAAGAGCGTTTCCACTGTGATCCTGATTAGAATCAGATCCCATGTGGCGCTGTGCTGCAGGAATGCTTATGTTGGCTGCAGCGCGGTGGAACTCAACATTCCAACGAAAATCCGTTAAAACATTATTCCCCCTCTGTCCCACACTAAGCAAGGAGCCAGACTGCAGATCTTCCCTATTTTAGTCAAAGGAAGACGGGGAAAGACATGCCAGGTAACCGCAGAAACAAATAGTGGGGGCTGGGGGTTCAAGGAGGAGGGGGCTGTGCAATACCAGAGGAAAATATCATCTGGAGAAGAAACATGAGCCCCAGGTCAATATGACGAACTCCTTCATGCTGACCTCATTTAGGGTGAGAGGAGGAGGGGAGTTTAGATGAGAGTGAGAGAGCGAGGGAGAGAGAGAGAGAGAGGGAGAGAGAGAGAATAAAAAGAACAGGAAGGAAACAGCTTTCAGCCTCCTACTCCAAACACAGAATCCCTGAAAGGCCTGTGCCCAACATGAACATATGGCACCTCAATGGGGGCGGGGGGGTGTTTATTTGTCATTATACATTTGTACATACTCAGTTACACACATTGCTGTCCTTTTATTAATAAAATTTATATATTGGTAGTTTTGGGGACCACAGTAGCTCAGTGGTAGAGTGCGTGCTTTGGGTACTGACAATCCAGAGGGTTTGAATCCACCACGCGGTGTCAGGAAGGGAAGCCCACCTTAATCCCCCAAGCTCCATCTAAATCCCTGTCCACCCCACAATGCGGGGGATAATCGTGACATGCAAAAAATTACCTTTATTGTATAGGAGCAGTGAGCAGACACAGTGCAGTTAGAGGTTCAGTGTCTTGCTCTAGGACACTTTAACATGCTTTTGGTAGGGCTGGGGGATCAAACACTAATCCTCCAATAATTAGACAACTGCCCTTCCTCATGAGCTATGTGATCCCTCGAGGAGACAAAGAGAGATAGATGGATGGACAGGAGGACGGTTATTACCCGAGGAATCACAGAGGGAGAAGAGTTCAGGGTAGTAAGACCCACAGCAAGAAGGAGGCGAGGGATGAAGAGCAGATGGCTGCAAGGTATCCTCCTACTCTTAACCGAGACTGATCGGAACGATAATGCTTATAGACACAAATATACGGACACAAAAACCTTCATCTACGTCTGCAACAATGTGCACATGGAGAAATGTGTACATTCTAACACGCAGACAGACATAAACAGACCCAGATAGGCAGACGGTAAATCAGCATGAGTTCATCACTATGTCCATGAGCAGCATTATTCAGCAATGTCCTTGCCAAACTGTTCTGGTGCTGGACTCTTTTTGTGCATGAATGACTTCTAAAATGCCCATGGCCGTCATTAGTAGCACTACTACACCAGCAGAGTGCAAGGTTCAACTTGGCAAGATTCCACCTCACTTAGCAGTTGTCACACAGTGCTTTAGTTAGAAAGTAAAAATATTAAATGTGTACCCACAAAATAGTACTTCATGAAACGTCAGAACTGGAGTTGTGGTGGCTTAGCCTACTTTACATACCATGTACAGAGCCGTTTCCCATTCCAATAGAAGCTTAAGAGGCACTTATGAAGCTGGGTTGTACAGTGAAATAAACAATATAGGACAAAGTCACATTTTGAGAGCAGAAGAAAAGTATGTAGAATGCATTTAAAGCTTATATGTCGGGGTGAAATATTCTACTCAAGTGGCAATACTCAAATGTCTTTTACAAAGGGAACACAGTTGGTCTGTTTTCTTTACATATATGAATAAACAGAACTTGGGTAGGGTCTCGTAGTTTAGCAGGCAGAGAATGCAGACTTGTCACCAAGTGAATTTAAATCCCTGCTTAAGGCCCTTCTACAGCAGCTACCCTGAAGATTTTGCATGCAAACAAACATCACATTTGATATTTTCTATCACTAGCAAATTAATTTTGACAGCGAATTCAAAAATAGAATGAATAATGAATACGCAATAATTAATATTTTTTGTTTATGCTGATTCAAATGGTTACTCTCATGTAAGCCTTTCCAAGAAAAAATATAGTGGCCAAATTTAAAAAAAACAAAGCTAGTAGTTGCAATTTGAAAAAGCAAAAGCATGTTGGCGGTGATGACAAATATAGAGGGCTAGATTTACAGAAAACCAGGGCAGCTATTTTCTGATTTATCCAATTTTGATTGGCCAGATCTTGATTCAGTTTGATTTTGTTTCAATATGATTCAATATTTCCCACAATAATATTGCTTAAATATGAAAGACATTCTCAGAGAACTAATGCTGTGCACTGGACAATGAACCCTCTAAACACCTACTACTACTTTTGGATGCTCTGATAAAGGGTCACTATGGTGGAATATCCTTCACTATCACTTTCCATCATATGCATCTTCTTCTGTAACACCAGCCACCTGCACGTCCTCCCTCAACTACATTCATAAACCTCCTCTTTTCCTCTTGCCCGATGGCTTCGTAGCTACAGTATATGTCCAAACCATCTCAAATTTGCCTCTTTAGCTCCGTCTCCAAACCATCCAACATGAGCTATCCCTCTAATATAAATGATAAAGAGACGTACTCTGATATATTTTTTTTTTTTAGTCTAGCGAACCACTCGGGACACTTTACGCCTCATACCATAAATATACTGAGCATGGGGTATTAAGGCCATATGCCCTTTTCCTGATACCTTGTGGTGGAGTTGAACATGCAACACCTGACTTGGAGGCATCCCTCTACCGCTAATCCTGTCCTTCTTTGTCAATCCCAATGAAAATCATAGCTTCTTTAACTCTACACCTCCAGCTCCGTCTCCTGTTTTTTTGTCAATACTACAGTCTCCAAACCATACAACACAGCTGGTCTCACAACCATCTTGTAAACCTTCCTTTAACTTTTGCCTTCAATCATCCCTGACACTCTTTTCCACCTATTCCGCCCGGACACCACTCTCTTCACCTCATTGAACAGTTAACCCCAAGCATTTAAACTCATCCCCTTTTCCTCAACTCTACTTCTTACATTCTCACCATTCCACTATCAACCCTAATTTACACACACACACAGGCACGCACGCACACACACACACACACACACACACGCACGCACACACACCATCTTGCTCCTGCTGACTTTCATTCCTCTTCTCCAATCTTCCCTCTCTCCAGGTTCTCCTCAGCCTGCTCCCTACTTTCACTGCAGATTACAATGACGTCCGCAAACATCATAGTCCACGGAAACTCCTGCCTTATCTGGTCCATCAACCATTGCAAACAAGAAAGTACTCAGGGGCTGATCCTTGATGTAACCCCACCTCCACCTTGATGAACCCATCCATCACTCTTGCCACACAGCTCACCACTGTTACACTGCCCTCAAACACATCATGCAACACTCTGACACACTTCTGTGACACTCCCGACTTCCTCATACAGTACCATACCTCGTCTCTCAGCACTCTGTCATATCCTATCTCTACATCCACAGAGACACCATGTGACTCCTTCTGACCTCTATATTTCTCCATCAACATTCTCAAAGCAATTACATCTGAGGTGGTCTTTGGGGGTATGAAACAATACTGCAGCTCACCAATCATCACCTCTCCTCTACACCTTGCATCCACTACTCTTTCCCATATCTGCGGTCTTTTGGAGGTCATAGGTCACTACTCAAGACATTTTATAACACGGTGGTGGCACCAGCCATCTTCTATGGAGTGGTCTGCTGGGGCAGCAGCATCTCAGCTGCGGATAGGAAGAGACGTGATAAGCTGGTTAAGAAAGCTAGCTCAGTCTTGGAATGTCCCCTAAACACTGTGGAGGTAGTGGGACAAGGGAGGATGATGGCTAAGCTTTCATCATGATGGGAAATAGTTCTCACCCCATGCAGGACTACATTGCTAGGCTAGAGAGCTCCTTCAGTGATAGGTTACTGCATCCAAGGTGCTTGAAGGAGTGTTTCCGTAGGTCTTTTCTTCCTGCAGCTGCCAGACTCTTCAATCAGCACTGCTCCCCCAAAAGAACAACCTCAAAACATGTACAGCAACAACTACAATATACTGGATAATTACTGGATCTCTTACTGTGCTTTACACCTGCTGCTGTAACACCGCAATTTCCCCCGGCAGGACTAATAAAGGAATATCTTATCTTATCTTCATGCTGTGTCTGATCAACTTTATACTTCTGTAGCTATTACAGCTCTGTACATCTCCTCTATTCTCTAAAATTGTTACTAGTATGTTTCTTCTTCACTCCTCAGGACTTTTCTCACTTGGAAAGATTGTGTGCAATATTTCACATCCAGTTTGCACAACCTACATAGGGCTATACTTTTTGACTAGCTTGTCTTTAGTATCATGTTTATTAATATCCTAAGGCATCCAGACATGTACCGTTAGGCTTGATGACATTTGTTTCGGCAGGCCTTAATCTGTAACTGTTGTCAGAAAAATTAATCTAGTTAGGTCAGTAGAAATATGAGGCAGGCTATAAAAAAGAAAGAGGAAAAGGCTTTATTCCCATGACGTAACAGTTTTCCATATTGCTATTTAGAGACATTTGCCAGATCCAAGACAAACTAGAAACAAGTTTAATGAGAACCTTAATAGAGCTACTGAAAAAACATAGATTAAAAGATCTATCTTGAGGTTTTAAGAATCAATATTGCATCATTCAAATGAAATTACCAATTGAATGGAAAAATATATTTTCGCTAGGCGCAACAAAATATATCTACTAAAAAGATACCACAGCAAATGGATCTTAAAGGTAGATCAGTCGGATTTGTCAGTTGAGGTTTGTAAACACAACATTCAAACTTGGCCCTTCATGCTCAACAACACCAGAAGCACGCACCCCCTGACCGCAGTTAGCAGAATGCATCCCAGGATATAGGCCAACACCATGTTACTGTCCATTCCCACCATCTCCTCCAGTCCTCGCCAGCAGGTGAAAGCCAATCTCAGATTCACTCTTGTTAACAAGCTTTAATCCACTTGTTTTGCCTCTCTATATTTTTGTATTTTTGGTGCAGTGTCCACCATGGTCATAGCTTCCTCCTGGATGTGTGCTTATGATCTCAATCTGGCACTGGTCACTACTTTTTTTAAGAGCCTACTACTCGGAGGTCAACACCAAAAAATATCCGTTACACAGCAAAATAAGAAAAAAAAACAGAGGACAGGGTCCCTCCAGAAACAGACAGGCACTGGCACACACATCTAGTGGGTCAAAAGTGATGATTAAGAAGATTTATTCTTCCATGAGTCTATATGTAGATTTTTAAGGAAATTCCTACTCATTCTACATTTAAGTACATAAGCACTAATAATAAGGATAGATTACATTTATATAGCACTTTATCTAGACACTCAATGTGCTTCAGATTCTAAAAGGGGAAACTCACCTCAACCACCACTAATCTGTAGCACCCACCTCAGTGATGCAAGGCAGCCATTTTGGATCAGTACACACACCACACATCAGATTGAGGTGGAGAGGGAGGAATCATTGAGCTAATGAAATGGGGTGATGATTAGGTGGCCAGATGGAGAGTCGGGTTGAAAATTTACTCAGGACACAGGAGACCCTCCTGCCTATTCTCTGCGACAAGGCTACGGGAACTTTAATGACCTCTGTTTAACATCTCATCTGAAGTACAGAATCTCCTACAGCACAATGTATCATCCCTACACAGGGGAACTGGGAGTTGTTTTTGTTTTTATTGGGACTAATGTGAGGACTACCCCCTACTGGCCCACCAACATCACTTTCTAGCAGCAACTCAACTTTAACTTGGAAGGTTTCCCATCCAAGTACTGGCCAAGCCATACCTACTTAGCTTTCCTCCTTCAGCAGAGCCAGGGTACATGTTGGTATTGCTACTTGCCAATATTTATCTTGAATACATTTTCCTAGATTTAAAACAAAAACAAAAACAGTGATTCTGGACAATGGCTTAACCAGAGTTCCTCTCACGTTTAAGTCAACTATATTTCTCTAGTACATGAAACAGAACTAGTTTGAACCAATTTGCTTTGAATAATAGGAAGGGGAGAAGATGTATGTATAGTAAAAAGACAAATAAAAGGAGTAATGAATATAATCTAAGAATAAATCAAGAACTACGTAAAACAGTTAGTCTGATACAATGCTAGGGGGAAAAAAAAATCAAAGACAAGTTTTAAAATATCACCAGACTCAGCTGATCTGATGAACAGAAAAAAGGCTCCCATTTTAGAGCAGCCACAGCAAAAGCTCCATGACAGTTTAACTAAGACACTGGGACCACCAGAAGCCCCTGACTGACAAATTTGAGTGATTGAGAGGATAACGTGGAGTGAAAATGTCAGAGATATGACCAAGGCCATTTAACTACCTTTTAAAGAAAGAATCCCAGAGGGATTTTAAAACCAACATCGTATCACGCTGAGAGCTATTATAAAGTTTGCTAATGACTCTCATGTCTTAAAGTTATTTATACCCTTTTCAAATGGCCACATTATCCACTGGTGCTTGCTGACTGTCACCGAGAGGGGTAAACAGGAAGTCTTGATAATCACAACGAGTTGAGTCAAACAGATGCAAATAAATGCAAACGGTTTTTCCTTGAAGCAATTCATGGCAAGTAGTAAGCAGTCAACATGGTGGCGGAGGTAGATGAATGAAAAAAAAGAACAGACGGAGCTTGTACACCACTTGAAACCCGGCCCATTTTCATATCACAACATACCTGGCTAATCACCGCAGCAAGACGGTACACACTTAAAAATGCTAGTTTCAGAAAGTTACCAAAAAAATGTAGACCACAGAACTCTCCTTTCTAAGCATCCAATATAATAATACTTTGAGCAGGACTTCATTTGAAGTATGCAGCAGCTCTTAGATACACAACCAATGCAAAAATAGTGAGTTATAGTAGTTGAGGCAGTTGCTTTCAAACCCCATAACACTGTGCCAGAAATTGGCCCACCCCAAGGATTGGGTCACCCTGCAAAAACAGAGCAATATATTGAACGCCGTTAAGAGCTGGGAGGATTGCCGTGACTTGTACATTGAGGGAAACCAAACAGACACTGGCCAAGATAATGGTGCAACATAGAAGAGCTAACATATCAGGGGTTCACAGACCACATCTATCTATGGGCCAGTCAGTGACCACTCTTTCAAGGATGAGGATGTGCACGTCCTTGAATGGAAGGAACGCTGATATGAGCGGGGAGTCAAAGGGGCCATCTATGTGAAAAGACCTTTCCTGGACTGAAGGGGCGGTGGCTAAGAGTATATCTGTTATCATCTTACAATACTTTGATAATAACTATTCTCCAATCTTCTGTGAATATTACACATTACTATTGGAAGTAGTTAATGGTGATGGAATTTTACATATGAAACCAGATGCTGGGGCTTTGTATTGTTGAGACTGAATAAGTCACTTAGAGGAGTCACAAAAAAGTTGCATCAGTTGATCTGGATAAATGTATCCTGGATACATTTATCCAGAATAAGTACATCCAGATCAACTGATGAAACTTTTTTGTGTGATTTCCTTATTTGGATTACTAAGGATTTATTAAGACACTTAGATGAGTGATGAAATGATTCTCTTATCAAACAGGTCAAGATGAACCGATTCAATGCTCCGTGATAGCTTCTCCGTGTGTGAAAGAAATGATAGCTTTTTTTCTAGCTTTGGCACTTTTTTCTGTTGCTCTAGGAAACAGAAAGCTTTTGGAAATTTGATGACCGTGGTTAGGTTATTAGGTTATTTATTATT
>OMLC01003564.1:3683-21237 GCA_900302585.1 Regalecus glesne | reverse complement strand
ATGATAATTGGACTTCATTCATAATGGCATAGCATAGCTTTATTCATAATAGCATTCATAATAGGCGGTGGCATAGCTCTGGGTAGAGCGGTCGTCTGGCAATCAGAAGGTTGAAGGTTCAATCCCCGATCCTGCATACAGCATGTCAAGGTGTCCTTGAGCAAGACACTTAACCCCTAACTGCTCCCTGAGCGCCTTATGTTGGCAGCTCACTGCTCCTATACAATAGGTTGGGTCAAAAATGCAGAGACATCCGAATTTCCCCTTGTGGGACTGATAAGGGAATCCTTTATTATTTTGTATCATGTCATGTCATTATCACACCTTATCTGAAGTCAGGTCACAGATCTACTGGTGTCTATACCAGCAGTCATTGGGTGGAAGCCACGTGTGGGAGTTTAAGGCCAGATGCCTTTCCTGATGCCCCATGGTGGGTTCAAACCCGCAAACTCTGGCTCATTAGTTCCTGAAGTACACACTCTACCACCGTGCCACTAATTGCCTGCTTCCATGTTCTCCAATTCTTTGTAGCACCTCCTTTATTTTTCAACATGTTATTGTCCATGGCTTTCATTGGCCATCTCACTGTTTCGTGCTACTTTTGCACAAGTCACATTGAATCAGTTGTGACTGGTCATTGAGCCCAGTCCCGAAACAAGCGTGCAGCAAACTCATATGCACTCTGGATGACAGGTACCCAGGGCTTGTCATGGATTTTTATTTTTTTGTACGTCCACCAGCCCATCAATGCAGTGGCTCACTGGGGTTTGTCCTGGTATGACAAAAGGCCATTCTATCATTGCATGGCCACTATGGTTTAGTAAAACATTCAAAGAACCACGAAACACTGCAAATAAATAATTATTTCAAATGGTTAACTCATGTGGGCATGGTGGTGAATGGTTGTAACTCATAAAATATCTGCAGAGAGCACTGAGGACAGTTATTGATTCAGGTCTCAAACCAAAAGCCAACCTATGGAGTCAACCCCTTTTATTTGTGTAATGTCCACAGTTTGCTGATATGATATAGTGCAGGATATATCTAAATATTATTTATAGAACCATGGAGAAAGCTGCAGATTCATGTACAGGAATTCAATAAAACGAAGTAGATGCAGTGGAGACTTCCAAAACCTTCATGTAGGGGTATATTACATAAATTATATATTTTCTTATCTTTTTCCATTGTAAGACATTATATTTCTGCACAACTTTATATCATCCTGTGCCAAGCTGATAGATGCAGAATTAACAGCCTCCCCCTTCACTGTGCAACTTTTGTTCAGAGGTCATTGGCCACTGCTTGTTGTGCTGTTCAATGGCTGCTTTGATTACCCCAATCAAGCCCATCCTCCTTTATCATGACAAGTCAGCTCTCAGTGGTGTGAGAACCCGTGTCAGGAGAATGCGAACACTGTTTCTATTGATCGAAGTTACCAGTGAGGGGTGGAATATCATCTTGCATAGACAAACACCAGGTGCCCCTAGAAGAACCCCCCTCCAGGTGTGTTCATGTTAAATGACCAGCAGGAGTGCCCTTAGTGGGGATAAACTGGAAAGATGTGTTGGATGTACATGTCCGTGGATATAGAGCCAGCAAGATTTGGATTTAGATCCTTTACAAGAGTAATGTGATCAGTGTTCCTTTTATAATTTCCTCTCATCTGAATCCAAAACAAGGTTAATCTTGTTGTTTTTTTCCCTTGTTAAAAAAAATCTTCATATGTGGAACTCATAAATGAAAATCATTTACATGAAGTTTCAGAGCTGTGACAGAAATTGATGGCTCGGACTTTCATCTTGCCTCTGAGTTCCACCCTCTCCTGCTATGCTCTCTTGCCAGGCATTTGGACAGGCATACTCCAACCAGCGCAAGGTGGCAGAGGATGGAGAGACCAATGAGGAGACATTGCTGCAAGAGTCAGCCTCTAAGGAGGCCTACTATATGGGCCGTCTGCTGGAGCTACAGACAGAGCTGAAGCTGAGTCAGTCTGTGGCCTCCAATGCCCAGTCAGAGAATGAGAGGCTCAATGCTGTCTTGCAGGATCTACGAGAGGTAAACTCATCAGCATGTTTCATCAGCAGTTTATCTTGTTACAGCTTGTTTTTCTCACTGGACTAAGGGGAGGGACAGAAAATCCGATGAACGGATGCTGTTCACTGTAAGTTTGAAGTCTGGCATTAAAGGTAAACAATCTTGATCTTTGCAACAACAGTTTCATGGAGAATTTTCAAATACCCTATTTCAATAAAGCCCATTAAGGGTAATGATAAACCAAGAAGTAAGGATGTTAATTTTCTAACATTATATCGCTGGAAGCCAATTTCCATGCACTTTTGCTGGCATGTCAGAGAAACACAGAAGATTTCTCTCAGTGTCATGGCTGCTAATGGCCATCCCTACAACGTAATATTCAAGATAATACGGAAAAATTGGGATTGTTTCTTTTTAACTGGGGCAATAACTTATACTGCTGTTGCAAATGTTCTTCACATATAATATGTGATTTTTTTCCAGAGCTTTAGTGAACAGCTCACATTCATGTGAACATCTTCCTAGTTTTAAAGAATATTATAAACTGTTTCCTTTTTCTGATTTGGATATATTATATGAAGATGTGCGAGATGCACATTTTGAGCAAGCTGTATATCCTGATTGTTGGCTTTGTCAATATTGCACATGCTCAATGCAGTAATCATTTGTTACTGTTTTTTCTAAGTTAAGTTCAGTCTTATCTAGTGAATAATTAATAATGATAATGCATAAAAATTTAAGTGCCTTTTACAAACTAATGGCTACAATAGATTCCAACAGCAATGCAACAATAGAAGACTTGAAGAATAATTACAAAGCAATAAATGCAAACACAGAGGACAGCTCATAGGGAGAGTGGAAAAATAAAGGTAGAAAAGAACTACAAAACGCCTGGGTGAAAGGGAGAGGCTATAGTCTGGTTATGAGAACAGTAATGGAATCAACATTGTGGACTGAGGAGGACCTAATATGCAGTTTAGCTGCTGTCTCAATTTTCAAGTGGATTTCCTCCAACAGACCAGAAACATGCATATCAGGTGAATTAGAGACATGTAACTGTCCAGAGTTTAGAGTGAGACTGTGAGTAACTGTGATTTTGTGTGTGAGGGCCCTGCAATGGACTGGTGACCTTTCCCCGTAAGGTAATGAAAACGGATTGATCAAATGACCAATTATCTTTTTCATGAACAGATTACAAACATACAATGGAGACTTATAACATCTAAAAGGATATTGCCAATATTCCTTTTCTTGTCTTAAAGCCACTGCCATTGACCCTGTGCCCAAAAAATACTGCAGTTAAATGCCTTAATGACTATTACCCTGTTGCCCTAACACTGGTTGTTATGAAGTCTTTTGAGGGGCTTGTGCTATCTATCATCAAGGCCATTATCAAGCCATTATCACTATCAGGGGGCAGCATAGCTCAGTGGGTTGAGTGGTCGTCTGGCAATCGCAAGGTTGCAGGTTCGATCCCCGGTCCTGCATACAGCATGTTGAGGTGTCCTTGAGCAAGACACTTAACCTATAACTGCTCCCGAGTATCATATGTTGGCAGCTCACTGCTCCTATTCAATAGGTTGGGTTAGAAATCCAAATCCAAATTTCCCCTTGTGGGACTGATAAGAGAATCTTTTTTTATGCCCATAGATCTAGACAGCCACCAGTTTGCTTATCAAGGAAATAGATATATGGATGAGGCCATCTCGATCACACTTCATAATAATAATAATAGATTATCTTATCAGTCCCACGATGGGGAAATTTGGAGTTCTCTGCATTTTAACCCATCCTATTGTATAGGAGCAGTGAGCTGCCACCATATGGCATTTAGTGACTTCTTCAAGGACACCTCAACATGCTTTCTGCAGGACTGGGGAACAAACCTATAACCTTTCATTTACCAGACGACTGCTCTACCCACGGAGTTATGCCACCCCTAAGATTGTCTCCCCAATGAGAAGTGTTACATTCAGTTACAGGGATCCAAACCTGCAACATGTTCATATGTTCCTGTCCTACCTGGATCACCCAAAGAAATAAATTACGATGCTATGCGTTGACGTTCGGTCCACTTTCAATACTATTACCTCTCATAAACTGGCCAGTCCAAAACCTGGGTTTAGCCACCTCACTGCTTATGGAGGATGGCCTTTCTCACTAACAGCCCACGATTTCTTTATTTGGTAATCACACATCTTCAACCCTCATGTCGAACACAGGTTCACCACAGGGCTGTATGCTTAGTCCATTCCTCTTCCTAGTATAGGATCCAACTTAGTTTTATTTACAACCTCTGTACAATAACCGACCTTGATGCTGGTCAAGGGTTATCTTTTGCGAGCTGAGGGGAGTCATGCTACATACATATATCATATATGCATCAGTGTGTATGTTTGAGTGTGTTCACATGCACAGATGTGTACTGCACATGGCCTTGTGTACATGTGCATGTCGGCAGCCTCTGTGGTGGGTTCGAGTCGGGGTCAGACACTGTAGCTACGGCTGCTTTGTGGAGGGCAAATCCGGTGCTAAGCTGGGGAATAAGAGAAATGCCCTGAGCTCGGCACATGTGTCGGGGCAGAATGAACTAGACTGCTCTCAAATCACTCACCAGGGACTACAGGCACCAAGGCTGGAGACACAAGGATGTACCCTCTCATTGATTATAGGATCATGGTATGCTGTGAGGTTTTACTGTCACTGTTTGTACCTGAATTTGCCACACCTCGCCCCCCAAAAACCAAAAACTATGGTCAGACGGCTCTCTCCCTTGTACCCCTCAACATTCAAATGCAAAATATAGAATCCAAGATACCCCAATACAGGAATATTTTATACAAGGTTTTGAAGTTGTTCTTTATTAATTTATCAATTATTAATAACTCATGTATTAATAAATCAGGTACAGGGTGTCAAAATGTGCTTACTTGGTTGCCTTGTTTGGAGGCCATATTTTATTAACATGAGACAGTTGGTAGATATTCTCTGAGAAACTGTATGACTAGTGAGGATTACCTGTTCACATTCTCAGTGAACTTGTTACGAATAAAATAAAAATAAAATAACTGCCGTGTTTACCCGTCACCTGTCAGGCTGCGGTTGCGCTGGCGAGCCTGCTGTGTGATGTGTTCATTAGCAACCTATCCACTTTCTTTGATGACCTCATTTGCATATGTGATGCCTATTAATAAGGAGCAGTCTCTTTTTAATTGTAAGAGGCAGATGTTGTTTCCTCACTTTGGGATTTATTAATCACAAGCCTCATTTCATCAGGTTGTTTTTGTGAATTCAAAGCAACCTCCGAAACAGGATTAACATGTTAAATAAATTCAAGAGAGTGTTGCCTCTACCTTTTACCTTTTGATGAAGCTCTCTTTCCTTTTTTATTATGCTGATGAGCAAAAACACCTTAGAAGGATATTTCAACATCTGTTGAATTTCCTTTTTGGAAGAGTTGTTGATAGGCTTTAGCTGGGGGCAGTAAGTCAGTGGTAGAACACACACTCTGGGAACTGATGAGCTATATCTTACAAGAGGGGCAGCATAGCTCAGGAGGTAGGGCAGTCATCTAATAATTGGAAGATTGGTGATTCAATTCCCAGTCCTTGCACAAAATGTGTCAAGGTGCCCTTGACTAAGACACTGAACCTCTCATTGTTCAACCCCTGAGATGGAGTAGTGACCTCTCCACATTGTTTCTCTCTATGCTTGTCTTCTCCCCTTCTCTTTCTCATACCCTTGGCTCTCCTGCTGCTCCTCTCAACCCTTCTCTTGTACCGTGGTGTCTCTGTTCCAGAGCAACGAGACACTGGAGCTTCAGAGGAGCAGGATGAGGGAGGAGATCAAGGAGTACAAGTTCAGAGAGACCAGGCTGCTGCAAGACTACACAGAGCTGGAGGAGGAGAACATCACCCTGCAGAAATTGGTCTCTACACTCAAACAGAATCAGGCAAGAGTTGAAGTTGCACTTGCATGTTAGCACTCAAACACATACACATATGTTAACAGTGGAATAAGCCTTTATCACTTCTGTGCATGGGAGAGGGATGTGGTGAATGTGGAGAATTGTGTGGTGATGCTGTGAAGTTCAACCTTATGGCTCAGCTTCATTCCCTTTTGTAACAACTGTATCTGTAGTAACGGCACAGGTGCTGTTCTGTACATTACCTTAGAGCCCCCGGGAGGAGAAAGCCAACGAGTGAATGTTTTTGCCCTCTCAGCTCCTAAGAGATTATATCATAATACCACTTCAATAATATCCGTGGTGAATTCAACTCTGATTTCACATAGAGTTCTGCCAATGTGTTGAATACAGCATCCATCCATCCATCCTCAACCCAGCAAATGTGAAGCATTCATTGTAAAGAGCTTTAAGTGGTCATTCGAGTGGAAAAGTGCTCTATAAGAACAAATCCATTTACCATAACTCCAACATAGTCTTGTCCCTCATCTATGTTCCTCCTGCTTGTTCTGCTTTATTCCAGGTGGAATATGAGGGACTGAAACATGAGATAAAGGTGCTGGAGGAGGAGACAGTTCTTCTCAACAGCCAACTGGAAGATGCACTACGTCTGAAAGATATCTCTGATGGCCAATTAGAGGAAGCATTAGATGCGCTGAAGAGTGAACGTGAGCAGAAGAACAATCTGAGAAAGGAACTGGCCCACCACATCAGCCTAAGTGACAGTGTCTATGGAGCAGGGGCCCATCTGGCTCTCACTGTCACTAGCGTTGAGGGGCTCAAGTTTCCTGAAGAGACCAACACAGCAAATGGAACCAATGGCAATGCCATGCCTAACACCCACAGCAACAATGAGGACAGCAATCGATCCAATGGGCACCTCCACGGAGGCACAGGACTTGCCAAGATTAATGGGGACTACAGACCTGGACGAAAAGGGGAGGGTCTGCTCCCCGTGTCAGACCTATTCAGTGAGCTCAACCTGTCAGAGATCCAAAAGCTCAAGCAGCAGCTTCTACAGGTGGGTCACATATGTAAATTACAACATATATGTTTGGCATGTTTTATATGCGCAGTGAACGTGGGGGCCACGGTAGGTCTGTGATAAAGTGCACACAAAAAAGGTGGGTCTTTTTCTGCGAAAGGCCACAACAA
The DNA here is from genome assembly GCA_900302585.1 of Regalecus glesne. Taxonomy (NCBI): domain Eukaryota; kingdom Metazoa; phylum Chordata; class Actinopteri; order Lampriformes; family Regalecidae; genus Regalecus; species Regalecus glesne. The sequence goes on along the minus strand of OMLC01003564.1, from coordinate 14,081 downwards.
ACAATTAGCTCTTCTGGCTAATTGGCTATTCATGATTTAAGCCTTCAGTTTCACAAAAGTGAAAACACCCACTGGAGAATATTAGGGAGCGTGTTAGTCTCAGTGTGTGTTTTTTTTTGTATGTGTATATGCATGTACATGTGGCCTTGTGGGTCTTCCAATCTCATACACTATGATTTTTCTGGGTGCATAAATTCATCAAAACGTCAACTCTGAACAGAACAATGTCCATGGTAGTGCCCAGTAGCAAAGGGCACTTTTGCAGTTTACTGTAGAGTGTGAAGAGTCCTGTGGGCACCTCTGTCAAGATGATTACTGTCCAATAAAGCATATGCGACAGCAGGGTAGAGACAGAGGCTGACTGTCTCCCCCTTAGTAAAATTAACGTAGCTACTAAAAGACAGGAATAGAAGCCCTCACAGGATAGGCCAGTCCTATAGATGCATATTTGGGGAAGCCAGGCATAGCATGTATTGCTCATACTGAAAGCACTAGAATCTTGCATTTTATAAAGAGACCCTCCCTCCCTCCTTTTTCTCACCTTTTGTGTCTAGTTTGTCATCAGGCACTCACAATATTAAACCTCATGAAAGACTAAAAATAGAGAGGATATTCCTTTCGTCCTGAATTCTTTATTTGCAAATCAAATCAGAATTCTGTTATATGAATCATTATCTATATAAATATAAGGCCTCTAATCACTGACTGTCATTTGACTTCTTATTATGGAAGCTGTTGCTGCTTATGAGTTATTTTTTTGCAGTGGCAAATATATTGCAATTGTGTAATAAATCTATGATCCGTGCACTAGATGGTAGATTTATTATATGAACAGCACAGGGAGTTTCTTGTACTCTCTGTTGCACTTGCAAAGAGTAAAATCATGACTTATTCCTCCTGCATGATGGATTTCACTAATCACTCCGTCCATGGCTTGCTGAATTTGTGCAAAGTAGTAAAATCAGCTGGTTTAGTGTTGGGTTGAAATAAAATCCTCCGTGCACATTGTCTTCCATGGCACATGATTGAGTATCACTAAACTTTAGCAATTTTTGAAATACAGTATAACCAAAAAATCAAAATAATTTCAATCAGATAATCGCTACATAAATAAAAAATAGGAATGTTTCAACATTCATCCAAGTGTCTTCATCAACCCTGAGGTCAGCCCTGTGAGTTGAAACGTTCTCCTATTTTTTGAATTTACATGCATATGATCTGATTGTAATAATTTTGATTTGACCATCTGGATTATTAAGCAAAAAAGTATAAAGAAAATTGGTAACTTTTGTAACCAATTCCTAAATCTGTTTTTTTTTAAAGTCCCAAACTCTTTTGGGGTTCATTTGGTATCATCGGAGGTATTAATCTATGCAATACTACTGGAAAAATACATGTAACAATACTATTTATGAATGCGTTGTGTTATGACAGGGTCTTAGGTTAAACATTTTATTTATATTAAAATGAACTGCATGGATAGATTGTGCAGCATTGTTTTCCATGTCTCATAAAGCAGTGTGCCCTCTCATCCTGCAGGTGGAGCGTGAGAAGGCAGCACTGCTTATGAACTTGCAAGAGTCTCAGACCCAGCTGCAGCACACCCAGGGTGCCCTGACTGAGCAACATGAGCGTCTCCACCGCCTCACCGAGCATGTCAATGCTATGAACCAGCTCCATGGAGACAAAGAGCTCAATGACCCACAGGAGAACGAGAAGCCTGATGGGGGTTTCCCGTCACCACCTGCCAACGGCTGCAATGACCACAGTCCAGATATGCAGGGGTTCGAGATCCTAGAGTGTAAGTACAAGGTGGCAGTGACAGAGGTGATTGACCTGAAAGCAGAACTCAAGGCCCTCAAGGAGAAATACAACCAAGCTGTGGAGGGGCAGGGAGAGGAGCGAAACCACAGTGATGACAAGGTCCAGGCACTGGAGGAACAGGTCAGCCAATTTGTTGAGGTCATTTCCTGATTAGCAATGCCTCAAATGTTTTACTCTACTATCCTTGAGCACCGACTGCTTTTTGCAACTGGAAGCACTACATAAAATCATTCACTACATATCATGCCTGTCATTTATCAGTATGTGTGTTAAGTAACAATTCTGATGAATCTAACTATGTTAACCTCTGTTACTACTACTTTCACATTATGTGTTAATAATTTGTCATTTATAAGGTATTTTTATGATATCTTTGGAGCAGATGACCCATCTAGAATGTTGTTGCCGCGAGGCCCGTGAGAAGGTGGCATGCCTCGAGGCTGAGCTCCGTGCAGCCATAAGTATGGCCACAGAAAGCCATGGCATGCTGAATGCAGCGCAAGATGAGCTGGTGACCTTCAGTGAGGAGCTGGCACAGCTCTATCACCATGTCTGCCTGTGCAATAATGAGACCCCTAACCGTGTGATGCTGGACTACTACCGCCAGAGTCGGGTCACGCGCAGTGGTAGCCTAAAGGGATCTGATGACCCCCGAGCTCTGCTCTCACCACGACTGGCACGGCGCCTCGGAGTAGCCTCGGCAGCCATCTCCTCCGAGTCCCCACGCAGCCCCATGGACTCACCCTCCAAAGACTCTCAGCTCAACGAGACAATAACACCCAGCACAGGGGATAGGGAATCCCCAGTCTTCCAGGGGAGTCCCACCCGAAACCCCACGGGCTCCCCGTTAGTCAGTGTCTCACCATCGCCATCCCCAGTGCCCTCTGAAGTGGGCGGGGACCTTCGCAGGGAGCCAATGAACATCTACAACCTAAACGCCATCATCAGAGACCAAATTAAACACCTCCAGAGGGCTGTTGACCGCTCTCTGCAGCTGTCCAGGCAGAGGGCTGCAGCCAGGGAACTGGCCCCTGTGCTTGACAAGGACAAAGAGTCATGTATGGAGGAGATACTCAAGCTCAAGTCCCTCCTCAGTACCAAGAGAGAGCAAATAGCCACCCTGAGGCTAGTGCTCAAGGCTAACAAACAGGTAAAAAATTGGACTTTTACTTGAGATTTACAAATTGGAACAATATATATAGAGATTAAGGGCTATTATATGAATCCTACATTATTTCAGGACTGTCATGAGTAATTGAGTAACTCAATTTACTCAGCTTAGGAAAAATCCTTAAATTGATACCTTGAAACCTTGCAAATGCCCTCATGTACATCACGACATCCTTGGGCATATGGAATGACAGTGTTGGTCAACCAAGTGCTCATTCATTCAATGTTGCATATTGTTTAGAAAATAGAGGCAAGTAGAAATGAATAAAGGGAAGAAGGCGGGAGCCCCAAAAATGACAGAGCATCTCCAAACTTCAGGACTAATTAAAACACAAAGAAAACGCTGAGGATGCAGTCACTGCAAAGCTTAACTTGCTGACTTGCTTACCACACATCATCTGTGATCCATCACCTCAACGCAAAGAATCTTGCTAACAGAATATACAATCATATTTGACTGGCACTTTTCTGTAGGTCACATAACATTGAAAAACAGGGTCGATGTAAGAACATAGACCAGAAATAGAAAATAGCTTATCACATAGATGTCATGCCATGGTATAAGACATGACATTGCTCTCTTTAATTTTCTCTGATTAAATCAATTAATCATTAAACTAATCAATAAATCACTTGATTACCAAAACAGTCAACAATGATGGCCCTACATAAATTGTAGTTCATTGTAATTTGTCATCGTCAGTTGCTATTGTTTTTTTGCCAGAGGTTTAGAAGACACAGTATGAATGAAATTTGCACATTTTCTCAAACAAACATTTTTTAAATCATAGACTGCGGAGGTAGCTCTGGCTAATCTGAAGAGCAAGTATGAAAATGAGAAGTCCATGGTGACAGAGACCATGATGAAGCTGAGGAATGAGCTGAAGGCCCTTAAAGAAGATGCGGCCACCTTCTCTTCTCTCAGGGCCATGTTTGCCACCAGGTGAGATTTCTTCTGGAAAGTGTTAAGCTAGCAAACTTGGAAAGTGATAGTTAATAGAGATAGTTCAATAATTCAGAGTTTTCTCTACTCTGTCTTTAGATGTGACGAATACGTCACCCAGCTGGATGAGATGCAGAGGCAGTTGGCTGCCGCAGAGGATGAGAAGAAGACTTTGAACTCTCTCCTTCGCATGGCCATCCAGCAGAAGCTGGCCTTGACGCAGCGTCTAGAGGACCTGGAGTTTGACCATGAGCAGATCCACCGCGGCCGTGGTCCCAAAGTGCCCAAGATCAAGAGTAGCCCACCAAAAGTAAGTGCCCAAGCCGCCCTCACCGATCCCCAAAGCCTCATGGTCAACAGCCCTTCCTCTTTCACCACCCACACCCTGCACACCTCCATGACCCTCAGCAGTCCTTCTTTAGAGCTAACCACCTGTCCTTCCCTCTCTTCTTGGACTTCCTTTCAAAACCCAAGCCCTGAACTGACTAAGCCCTCAACCTCAACCTGGCACTCCTTGATGCAGACCCCATGTTCTTATGGTACCCAGGCCTTCAGTGTAGATCCTCTGTCATATACCTTAGAATTCAGGAGACTCATTCATCCAAGACAACACGTGGATCAGCTTTCGTCATCTCTGATCTCTAACTTCACTAGTTCTGCCCCGGTATCCCCTTATCACCGAAAGAGGTGATGACATCTTCAGCAAGGGTCCAATGGGGGCTTCCTTTCATATCCCTCTGCACCCAGCTTCAATATGCCTTGCATACACAATCTTTTAAAGGTGGGATACAGAGAGGAGGAAAAACTGGTTTAATCTATGGTCTTTACCTTCAGAAACACTTTAACAATCCCCTCAAGATGCCCCTGATAGCTTGCTCTATCCTCAAAACAGCTCTGAACAATCAAGTCAGCTCTTTGTTGATAAGAAAAGCACTCAGAGTGATGAATAATGTATTCTTTTCCTAATTTCTCCCTTAAGAGTGGAATAAATGTTGCAATCAGACAAACTATTTGAGATTTAAATAGACTTAAAGATCGATTGCATACATTTTTTATGAGGACCTCAGTCCATTTCATATCAGATGTCCTGTGGGTCATGGATTGTCAATGCCATACAATGTGACGTCATGTATTCTCCCTACAATTCTGGGCAGTTATTTGAAATGAAGCCATTAAAGCAAACGGCAGCATTGTTCCCATTGCACAATGGGATAATTATATGCTTGCTATTAATATATTCACTTTATTTCCCACCATAGTTTTATTACCATAGTCAATAACTCACTTTACACAATGAATCATGCAACCATGGTTTGAGGTCAAGGAATAAACAAACTGTGAAAACAAATACATAACTGCAATATGTTATCTGGGATTCATTGACTTATAGTGCCTCACAGTGGTAGACTCAATAAGTTACAGTGAACAAAACAATAAGTCTTATAGAATTTAAGTTATCGCTTTATACCCATGATGTATATTTGTCATATCTGATATGATGTAAATCAAAGTGTCCTGGAAAAAGTGTCCAAAGTTTATCAATGTAGACTTTAGTATACATTAATAATATACTCACTCTGAGGTCCTTGGCTTAAAAAAGCATTTGACAGGTGAAGTGACTTCACTCATCACCTTAAGAAATCTCAATTTTTCAACTCATTCTTACTAGCATGTAAAGTAGTGATACCTCCTTTCTCTGCCTCTTGTTCTGAATATGTTTCGGTCATCTTTAACATTTAGTGTATCACTTCGCCACTTGTCTCCTTTCCTTCACCTTCACATTTAAAAAAGAAATCTAAAACCTAATAAGGAGAGCATTGGAAAATAAACACCTGTACCAAAAGACTGCTGACAAATGCATCAACAGACTTCTTTTGCAGCAATGCCTCTACTTAACACCAGATACCAATGTCTGGCCATAGTATCCATTGCAACTGTCAATGCAGACTTGGCTGTCAGGTACTATTTGGCCCCTTTCCCTTATTTCACATAAATGTAAGCAATTAAAACATACTGGTTGTACAATATTAAAAGGTGAGATAATCATATATAAATTTGCTGATCAGTTCAAATATTTTGTGTAAAAGAAATATTGCTATCAGTATAGATGTGGACTAGGATGGGTTCAGGTTAGACAAGCCTTTGAACAGGTGATGGCTTAATGTGGCTTGAGTTTCCGTTTCTCAGGCATCTTTTGAGAAATCATCTCCCTGTCTGTCCATCTCCCTCTTGTATAGCATAAGAAAATACAATACTGAAATGTAAATCTGTGTCTGTGTCTCTCTCCCCTAAGATGTTTTGTCTTTTTCAGCACCACTTTTGTTTGTCTTCCTCATCAGTCACACAGAGGGTAGTCTTGTCAATGTTTGCAGATGAGACTGGTCTAGAATAGTACTAAGTAAGCAGTTACTCAGACATGCACAAGCTCATCATTGACCTTGGCAAAGAAGCAGAATATTTCTCTCAGATGGACATCAACCATTATTTTCACCCTGCCCAACTCTTCAGCTCATGCGTTAAAGCAGCTGTTGTCCTTCTCCTTTTGTCTAATTATTTCAAGATTACACCTATTCATTTGTAATGTAGACACTCAATAAAAAATGGGGTGTGTATGCTTCCAAACCCTAACTTTCAATTCAATCAACTGTCTTGTGAATATTACAGCAGATATCTGAATTGTACACTTTGAACCCAATAGCATGGGCCAGCAGTGGTATAACCTCACAGAATTAAAATTGCCATTCAAAACAAGCAGCCTCCCAGCTGTCAGTCTCTCTCTGTCTACAGACAAGACCCTCCCCATCTTGGTCCTCTCATGTTTCTATGTCCTTTCTATGTACCTTACTAATCCTGAGTGTTACCACTCTGTATATCTGTCTAATTTATCAGTCTCTTGTAGATTGTCAGCAGCCTGCTGCCTCAGTATCGTCACTCTCCCCACAACTAAGGCAAGGGAGAGCCTCCCTAGCCCGCAGGTAACCACCTAGAGAAGCAGATAGTAGTAGGCTTACACACATCTATGTGCACAGTCAGTCTCATTCCTGTCTGGATTTGTCTGTCTCTCAAACAATATCTATCTATCCATCCATCACGCTTATTCTTTTACATAGATCCCATCTATGTACATGAAGTGCACTCTTTTGCTTTTATGTTGGCTCATGCTAGACACTTGGGACACAAGCAAACCAAATGTACAGTAACCATCCACATCCTGTAGAGAATGCAAAGGTGCTTTTAACAATGCATTTGACTTTCATTCAGTATCGAAATCCTGAAACAAAATCCCCAGCCCTTCAAGAAAGTGTGTCGAGGTGTCCTTGAGCAAGACTGATCCCCTAACTGCTCAAACCCTGAGATGGAATAGCGACCTCTCCAGGGTGTTTGTTTCTCAGCCTTTCACCAAATGAGTCCTGGGATAGGCTCCAGCATGACTCCGCAACACCACTTTGGATAAGCGCTTGAGAATGAATGGATGGAGGGATTAAAGATTATTGAGATGCATCACTAAAGAAATTGACCTTTTAAGGTTGTTGTTTTGAACAGCATTCAGGAATCACACATAGGTAGACGAGTTTCATGTAGAGGCATGCTGTTAGTGTTTACAGTCATTATAACACATTAATGTGACTGACTTAGCAATATTTCACAAGCACCTCCTGCGCTTGTGACTGTGTTTATCAGAAGTCCTGCTACTGATAATAAACACAGTCACAAACCCCTTACCATTGTTTGAATGTGTAGAAGGCATCTATTTGCCATTCCTTAATGCATGTTTTTGTGTGACCATCAAAATTATTTCTCATGAATCTTAAAGTGAAATATAAATTAGTCATGATCTTGGAGATACAGTGGCGGCAAGCTCAGGAGGTAGGTTGGTTCTCTAGTAATTGGAAAATTGATGTTTTGATCCCCAGCTCTTTCAGAAAGCATGTCGAAGTGTCCTCGAGCAAGACACTGAACCCCTAATTGCTTGAGAAAACAGATAAAAATTAGACTAGTGGCTAAATCTGGCGTATTTACATTCTACATGTTCATTAATATTCCTAAAAAGTAGATTATTATTATAATCATCATATATTATATAGTATCAATAGTATTATTATTATCCATCCATCGTCGATCGTTTATCCGAAATCGGGTCGCAGGGGGAATTGGAGCCTATCTCCGTTCTCATTGGGCAAAAGGCGGGGTACACCCTGTACCCCGCCCGCCAGTCTATCACAGGGCAGAGCAGTTAAGGGAACAGTGTCTTGCATAAGGACACCTTGACACACTTCACTGCAGGTGCGGGGATCGAACCTGCAACCTTCCGATCACCAGGTGACCACTCTACCCACTGAGCCATGCTGCCCCTTGTTATTATTGCAATATAACCAAAATCTTTCGAAAAGTGTGCACTTTGGGAACTGATAAGCCAGAGGTAGCGGGTTCAACCCCACCATGGGGACTAATTGAGACAAAAATGGACCTCTCATTATATATCAAGATGAAGTTATGCAGTAAATCAACATGATCCAAACATCCTCTAAATCAAATTTTATTTTTGTATTTCATACATCAAATTGGTGATGTATTTCACTTGAAAATAATATAGAAATACAACCTCCTGTACAATTTGTCTCCTAAACTTCCTGATATCTAAAGTTGTGTCAGTATTTCAAATTTCCGTCAATCAATATGAGGCAAACAGGACACTGCTGACAGATCAGAGGCCATGTGCTGTCCTGAGTTTGGTTCCAGTCTTGTTCCCTCTGGTTTATTTTATTTTCAAATCCTATTTAGATGCAATCCCCTGATACTTTCTGAAGAAGTACCGCTGTTTTGTGGTGTCCACGACATTTGGGCGAAATGCCATTAGTCATTTCCCCCCCTTGTCAAATGTGGCACCCTCACTTGTTGATATCGCTAAGAATTGTCAGTCTGTTACGTTACATCTCTGTTTCACTTAATATTTTCCTGTCCTTTCCATTCTCTCTCTCTCTCTCTCTCTCTCTCTCTCTCTCTCTCGCTTGCTCTGTCTCTCTTATCTATTCTCCTTTCCTGTCTCCCTTGGTCTTTGCAGTCCTAAAGCCGTGGTAGGCCTGTGGCAGCACCAAGCAGGCCTCTCCAGCAGTAGCAGCCATCTCTCCCCTTGCGACCCTCGTAATTCCCTCACTCAGCAACTGCTACCCCCTGGGATCTAACATCATTACTCTGGTCCAGTCCCTTCCATTGGAATCCTACAAAGACAGAGACATTTACCATAGAGGGGAGGCAGGGAGGGAGAGATACCTTCAGTCTGACTACCCCAGCATTTCAATTACACTCTGGTGCCTACAATTCGACCCAATCCCTGACAGGCTCCAACCTTCCCTGCTGGTTGCAAGAGTTGCAGAACGGGTGGGGTATACTGCTCTCTATTGGACGATTTTAAATGACATCACATCCTGGCAGCAGGTCAGAGTAGAGGACAGATGACTGGGCTGCAGTGTATATGCCAATGAATGACAGTGCACAATTATAATGTCCCAAATCTATTTAATATTTATTTATTATCTATTTACTTGATTTATTATTTATCTACATATTGACCTGTGAAATGTTTATTAAGTATTTATTACTAGATTTTTTTAAAACTTGTGATATAATTTGATTGTTTCGTTGGTCAGTCTTAGAGAAGGAATACATCATGTTTTTGTTGCTGTGGTGTAGACTTCAAAAATGGAAACTGACATAGCACATTGACTACATGGCTAATTCAATACTTTTGAAAAGAAAATTCAATAACAAAACTGCAATCGAAGGTACTTTTTCCTATTAAACACTCTCACGTAGTGGAAAGATTTAGGACTTTCGTAACAAACTAAAAATATACCATATGGCATTGAAATATTCTTTTGACACTTTCATTAAAAACGCTTTTACAAAACAGTGTAAAAGTATATTACGCTTTAAATCTCAAACGCACTAACAAAATAATAATAATAAAGTAATACATCATTGATCTTCTTGATCTCTTCATCTTGATATCTTTCTAATGTCACTTTTCTTTATCTGGGTGCTTATTTTTTTATACAGACTTTTTTTGCAATATACATACATAAAGACTATATTTTATACTTGCATTTTTTATTGCAGTTTCTGGTGATGAGGTTCTGTTTGTGATACAGCTCAGATCTTCTTCTGAGACTTGAGATAGATAAGACGATTAGGTGCTGAGACAAGGACTAGGGCTGTTTGGCCTAGGTGTGGCCTTTTCAATTGCACAGGTTTACTTGACAATGGAGTGAACTGACCCCATCCATTTTAGCATTAGTTTTTAAATCAAGGTTCCCCAAATATGTGCCTCTTATTGAGTCATTATTGCCATAGTAGGAAAACTGTAATCTAATCACTAGGTAATATTCTCTGTGCTCTTTACTTGTATGTACTTTTTCATTTCATTTTTCACCCCCCCCCCCAAAAAAAAAACAACAACCCCC
>OMLC01003520.1:2363-13355 GCA_900302585.1 Regalecus glesne | reverse complement strand
AACAAGCTTCTCCGCAGCTGCTTGGGAGAGCCTTTTACGGATTTTGGATATGTTCCTGAGATGAAAGAATGATTTTTGGCAGAGGGATTTGATGTGCGTCTCAAAGGTGAGTTGGGAATCCATAATAACTCCCAGATTTGTGACTGATGTGGAAAGGGGGATGGTTTGGCCAGAGAAAGTGATCTTGGTGATGGGTAATGATTTTATCTGATGAGGTGTGCCAATTTGAAGGTCTAATTAATTACTCTGCCACTGTACGTGGCTTTTTCAACTTAGCCACTATCGAAGCTATAAGGTAGCTAGCTTCAAGACATTTTTCTGACACAGCGATACTCTTTCTCATCAACGTAGCTCTTTCTCAACTACCCAATATTCTGTGGTTATTACAAAAATGTGGCTCCTTTTCTGGATACAAACTCAATGTACCAAAGAGTGAATCTATTGCTATAAACTCAAAGGCTCTCCTATTTTCTCAATCTGATCTACCATTTCAACTAAATAACTGTAGCAGCAAGTACTTAGGAGAAACTGTTACTTGGACACTGTCTGGTTTATTAGATGCAAATTTTATCACCCGAATCAGCTATACCAGGTCTGCTTTTCAGAGATGGCATAGTCTACCCCGGCTAAATGGATGCAGTTAAGATGAATTTCTATATTTTCCAAAATTTCTATATTATTTTCAATGTACCCCTCTATGTTTGCCAAAATCATGTTTTTAATCTATCAAGCAGTCATTTCCTTCATATGGAATGGAAAGACTCCATGGATTAGGAAATCCCTCTTCTAGCAGTGTTCACTCGGTGGAGGACCGTCTTTGCCAGATTTTATGTATGTATACTGGGCAGCAAATATCCATAATTTCTGTTTTGGGTACATAACGCCCAGCCCCTCTGGTGCCAACTTGAGTTGAGGTTGTATGCGTCATCCTCTCTTCTTTTCAATCGACATTTCCCTCTCATTCTAAGTTCCAATTTTGTTTCATTGCTCCACATAAAAGAATACCAAAACCACTTTGGCTTATTTATATACTTGAGAGCAATTTGGAGTTGACCTTTCTGTGCCTTTGAAACAAAATTGGAACTTTTTGGGCCTGTGGATCAGTGGTACATCTTTAGAAAGAAGAATGAAGCATTCGCTGAAAAGAACACCCTGCCTACAGTGAAGCATGGTAGTGGCTCAGTGATGCTCTGAGGCTGCTTCACTTCCTCTAGCACTGGAAACCTGCAGCGTGTGGAGGGCAAGATGGATTCAATCAAGTATCAGGAAATCCTGGGAGAAAATGTCATGCCATCTGTGAGGAAACTGAAGGTTGGGTATAGTTGGACCTTCCAGCAGGACAATGATCCTAAGAATACCTCAAGGTCTACTGAGGCTTGGTTTCAGAAGAAGTCCTGGAAGATACTGGAGTGGCCATCACAGTCACCTGAATTGAGCCCCATAGAATGTTTTTGGTGGGATTTGAAAGAGGCGGTTGCAGCACACCACTCCCAAGAGGGTTAGTGAGCAGGAGGCTTTTGTCCATGAGAAATGGGCTAAGATTCCTCAGGAACAATGCCAGTGCTGTAAGTGCTAGACCAAGTTGCGCAGATATACTGGATCTCCTCCCACTAGACCCAGCTAAGTACCACAGCCTGGTTCCTATTATTAATTAAGACTACGTACATTTCTATTAGATTTTACGTTCAGCTTGTCTCTTAATTTAACCATCTGCTTCAGGCTCGTTTCCCTCTGTGGCTTACTTGTGTTTTCAGGACCTGTTATTGTTTGTCCTTGTGTGAGTAGCAGGCTGAGTACTTTGCTAGCTGCTAGACTATTGATTGCTTGTTTTGCTAGCTCCATTTGGTCCATTGTTATTAGATTTCAGATAATTTGGTTAATCAGCGTGTCATTGTTTTCACCTGTACTATCTGTCTATAGTGTCACTCAGAGCAACGCTTGCATCGCTCACTCACAATTTGCTCCTTCACCCTATTAATTCTGCCTTCACCCTTTCCTCTCACCAGCCCACTATGTGTATATACCCTATCTCAATCTGTTCTTCCCCCTACAGCCGGCGCTTCCATAGACGCAACCCACCAAGGCGACGAAATGTCTCAAGCCTGTGCTACCCTCCACTGGTCCCCAATGACAACATCTCTGTTGTCATTGGGGACAGTTATGGAACTGCCAGTCTGCCACGCAGAAGGCAGACTTCATCTCAGCCTACCCCTCCCTCCTCTCTCTTCATTTCCTCGCTCTCACCGAAACCTGGAATACACCAAACACCGCAACCCCTGCAGTACTCTCTTCCTCCTTCTCCTTCTCTCACAGCCCCTGTCCATCCGGCCGTGGTGGGGGAGTTTGTCTGCTACTTTCACCCTCTTGGAAGTTCTCTGTTCTCCCCCTCTCTCACCTCTCTATCTCTACCTTTGAACACTACTCTGTCTCAATCTCCTACCCTGTTAACCTCTATATTGTTGTCTTACATCATCCTCCTGAACCCCTGGGAAGCATCCTCGGCGAGCTAGACACCCTGCTCAGCACCTTACGAGAAGACGGTATTCCTCTGATCCTTCAACATCCACCGAGAGGCCTCCCAATCGGCCGCTTTGCTACCGCTACTCATTTGGCATCCACCTTCTCCACTCCCCGTCAACACACAAGGGTGGAAACCTCCTCGATCTGGTCATCCCGAGGAACTAACTGCTCTTCGTCCAATCCCACAGTAACCCCTCTGCACCAGTCTGACCACCACTTCATTTCCTTCTCCCTCCCTCTTGCCCCCCATGTGCAGTGCTGGATGGACCATAACCATCTCAAGCTAAACCCAGCGAAAACTGAGATGATCTTCTTTCCTGCCCCATCTTCTGACCTTACCGACTTTTCCATTTCCCTAGGGAACACCATAGTGTCATCATCAACCTCTGCTAGGCATCTCAGAGTGGTGATGGACAACAGACTATCCCTCTCACAGAACATTGCGGCAGTGAGTCGAACGTGCCAATTCTTCCTTTACAACCTCCGACGAATCCGCCCCTTCCTCACCACCTAATCAACCCAGCTCCCGGTGCAGGCGATGGTCCTGTCCTGCCTGGACTACTGCAACTCTCTTCTGGCTGGTTTTTGCCAGCTTCTGCCATCAAACCTCTACAACTCATCCAGAATGCTGCTGCTCACCTGGTCTACAACATTCCCATGTCACCCCCAGCTCACTGCCCTCCACTGGCTGCCTGTTATGGCTTGCATCAAATTTAAGACTTTTGTGCTTTCATACCAAGCAGTCAAGGGGTCAGCTCCTGGTTACCTGCAGAGACTCATCAGACCCTATGCACCAACCAGACCTCTCCGTTCTGCCCCCTCTGGTCGCTTGGCACCTCCCTCTCTCCGTATCTGCACCTACTGGTCACGACTACAGTCTGTCCTGGCTCCTCGCTAGTGGAATGACCTTCCCATGGCAGTCAGAACAGCAGAAACCCTGACTATCTTAGAGTGCAGATTAAAAACTCATCTCTTCCACATGTACCTTTCCTCCTCCCAATCCAGCCCTAGCTCTATCTCCCAGTTTTAGCCCTATTCCTTTTCTTGATTTTGATGTATTTGGTTTACATACAATACAATCTTGTTAGTTTATTTTAGGTTTATATTTCTTAGTTGATGTTGTGTCGGAGTCTTATGATGGCACTAGGATTCTTATCTAGCTTCTAGTCTTGCTCCAGTATCCTTTGTACCTTGACCCCATGCACTTGTAGTAGGTCACTCTGGATAAGAGTGTCTGCTAAATGCCTGTAATGTAATGTTAAGTTTGTTTCTGGCTATGCATCATTTTTGCAGCAGGTCATAACGGCAAAAGGATGGTCTACCAAGTACTGGAGATGTTTGTCATGAGGGGGCTGAATAATTTTGAGACTTCAGTAGTCATTAAAAGCAGCTTTTTTTTTATTTGAAGAAACAACCTGCATATTAGTTGTGTTGAGCCATTTAAAATGTTCTCGTTTGATTCGTGTTTTTTGTAAACAGCTACTATTTTGCATATTTGACTAATAACCTGATTACAGTGGGGGTTGAATAATTTTAATTGCAACTGTAACTGGACCGTTGAGAAAAGATTTTGGTCTTGACTGTATTTGTTGATGTAATGGGCTATAATCGCTGTATTATCTGCAATTGAGATTAGTCATTTTGGAGGGGAGGGACAACTTTTTGTGTGTGAATGTGTTTTTCTTTGGTTGTTTATTTTTCCTCAATGAATCATTGGTGTGATTGGATTTTATCAATTAGAAATAGTAAGAACAACTTTTTTAATCGATATGAGAGGTACCATACCACACAAATAGGACCCGGGGCACAAGCAGCTCAAAACTGAAAGGTTGCGGAGCTTCTTCTGGCTAGCTCCGGCACAAATTAAGCACCGATTGTGAACCACGTGTTGCCTACAACTACCAAGGAAGTTCTCGGACGTTGGACGGTGCAGTGGATATGGTTAACGTTGTAAAAGCAGGCCTTTTACAATGTCCCCTATTCGACTACCTTATTTGATGGGATGGGAGTAGACCATCAGACTTTATCGAAGCCTTTGACTGGGTACGAGACCCATTTAGCTCATCTGAGATAGACAACGCAAATAGCTGATCATTGCAGCAACAAGAACAGTTAACTTTTACCTCATTCAATATATTGAGATAAGATTAGATTTGGCTTATCTTATCTGTGGATGACTTTGATTCCCAGACCATTATAAATCAGAATGTCAGTGTCTTCTAGTTTTAACTGCTTTACTTAGTGCACAATATCTTCATTAGGCTCCAGAAATTTTCATTAAACCAGGATGAATTACTCTTAGTTATATTTTATTTGTACCGTCACATTAAATATTTCCCCAACATAAATAATTCTGAGGGTAAAAGTAACACAGTCATAGTCCAGATCATCAGAGGATAGAGAATCATCCCAGTTTAAGCTGATAATTTCTTTCAATAAATACTTTTTTTAATTAATCTCTTAGTATGCAGGGAATTACTTTTTTCCTCATTTACATTGTCCATCCATCCATCATCAACCGCTTATCCGGTGTCGGGTCGCTCATTTACATTGTTTCCTAATCAATTTGGTCAATTTTCCTGCACATAGCTTATTGTGTGATAAGCCGGTGATAAACTAGTTTTTGTTTTGTTATTCTGTCTGGTTTGTGGGAAAATAAGATTTGTGTAATGGAGTGTTTTGCAATTGTCATTTGACCTTTTACTAAATATTTTATGTGGAATTTCTCTGTTAATGTTTTTTCTCCCCTTAGAATAAGAAAAGTAGATTAATTTATTTATTTGGGGATTATGGCAGCTAAGTGGTAGCACTATGGAAACTGCCAATACAGATATTTGATTCCAATACAGGGCATAGGGAAGGACATATGGCCTTTATCCCCCATGGTCCATCTAAGTCTTTGTCCACCCATACAATGTGGGGAGAAATCCTGACAGATAAAAACAGATCTCTTCCTTTTCTTATATTCATCTTCCCAGTTTACACTGAAATCACCCATAGGTAATTATTAACTACAGAGATTAGACTCTTTGAATTCCTCTGTCAGCTGATCCTACAAAGTATTATCTGCACCTGAATACAAAATGGAACTGGTATAAAAAAATTACAATGGAATTAAAAAATATGTGTAGAAAAGGATGAAAAGGATGCCAAGCGGTATCCAGGA
This sequence comes from Regalecus glesne, assembly GCA_900302585.1. Taxonomy (NCBI): domain Eukaryota; kingdom Metazoa; phylum Chordata; class Actinopteri; order Lampriformes; family Regalecidae; genus Regalecus; species Regalecus glesne. The sequence goes on along the minus strand of OMLC01003520.1, from coordinate 7,669 downwards.
GCCACTCGACCAGCCTAGGACCTGAGCCAGGCAACCACCATCACCATGTAAACCTGAAAGGACAGATTACACATGCACATGGGAGAGTTCAAGAAAGTGAATTTAGGAATTTAGGAAACCCAGTCCGATGCCTGCATAAATGGGGAGGGTTGTGTCAAGAAAGACGCACAGCAATAAACATATGCCAAATCAAATATGTGGATTATGAATCAGATTTCTTATATGGATGATTTAAGGCCCAGGTTAGCAATGACTGTCAACGGTACTATTGTTCAGCAGGTTCCATTGATCCGTTCAGTGTCAACCATTTATCGAAAGCCAGGTTGTGGGGGGACTGGGGCCTATCCCAGTTCTCATTGGGTGAAAGGGAGGGACGCAACCTTGAAGGGTCGCCAGTCCATCACAGGGCAGAGCAATTGGGAGAACAGTGTCTTGCTCAAAGACACTTCAAAAAGCTTCTCTGCAGGTGCAGGGCTCAAATCTGCAACCTTTCAATTACCAGAAGACTTCTCTACACACTGAGCCATACTTCCCTGGCCACCAGGATGGTGAAGGAAATGCTAGTGTTGGGCAAACAAGAGGGAAGGCAACTCCAGAAGCCACAGGAGAGAAGGAAGGGTAGGAATATGGAAGTGAGAGTCATTAAGTCAAATGTTTGCACTATGACTGGTAAAAAAGAGAGCTGGCTGATATGATTGAGAGATAGATATAGATATACTGTGTGATACACAGTAGATATACTGTGTGTGCAAGAGACCAGGTGGACAGTGTTGCAGATAGAAGGATAAATGGGGTAGTGGTAATTCTGAAGGAAAAGTATGTCAAGTTTTTTTTGACGGGAAGCGTGTCAGAGAGACCCCTCTGTGGATGGGGGTCAGAATTCATCCACCGTATCCCTGCGTGTCGTAAGAGGCGACTAAAAGGGTTGGCGTCAGGAAGGGCTTCCGGTCATAAAACTTCGCTCCACAACAAAATTCATGGAGAGTCAATGACTTGGAGGAGAAGAATCCATGGACCGGTCAACCCCCGCTAGCGGGGAAAACGGCCGGAATACAAATCCTGTTTGTCTGTGTGTGTGTCGTGTGTGAGAGAGAATGATGAGTATGAAGCTTTAAATCAAATATTATCAGCACATATGCCCCACAAGTGGAACGAAAGATGAAAAAGAAAGGATAATTCTGGAGTGATTTGGATGAAGTGGTGGCAAGTGTACCCAAGTAGAAAATGGTGATAGGACTTGACTTCAAAGAGTACATTGGATAAGGTAAAAGACATGGTGAGGAGGTGATGTGCAGGTATGGTGTCAAGGAGAGGAATGAGGAAGGACAGATGATGATGGGTTTTGCAAAGAGGATGGAAATGACTGTGGTGAATCCATATTTCATAAGAGGCAGGAATACAGGGTGACGTATAGTAGTCGAGGAAAGTACAACCAGGTGGATTATATTTTATGCAGGAGGTGTAATCTGAAACACGGGGGTTGCTCGGTGGTTAGCGCACTCACTTCAGGAACTGATGAACCAGAGACACCAGGGCATCCGTAAGGACACCCCACCCTAACCCCCCAGGCTCCAGCTAAGACCATTTCCATCCTGACAACATAGGGACTAATTGTAACATGTAAAACAGACCTTTCTTTCTGTAATCTGAAAGGCATTGGAGACTGGATGATTTTGGATACAAAGAAGAGGAAAAGTTTGATGGCAAAGCCAAGGATCAAATGGTTGAGGTTGAAGAAGGAAGACTGTCTTGTAGAATGTAGGTAGAATTTAGGACAAGCAATTGGTGATAGTCAACAGTTGTTGGATGGCCAGGCAACAACTGCAGAATTAGTGAAGGAGAGACCCAAAAGGTACTATACAGAGGTATGCCATTGGCTGACTGGTGAATTTGGATAGTCAGATGAAGAAATTAGACAGTAATCAGGAGTACAGGGAGATGCAGCATAAGCAAAGAGAGGTGTAGAAAAGGCAAAGGAAAAGGTATGCAATAAGTTCTGTGAGAGGTTAGACACTAAGAAAAGAGATAAGAACTTGCGTCAATTGGCTAGGAAGAGGCCCCAAACTGGGAAGGATGTACAGCAGGTTAGGGCAATAAAGGATACAGACAGAAATGTGCTGACAAATGGGGACCGTTTGGTGAAAAGGTTGAAAGGGTACCCTGAGAGGCTGATGAATGAAGAAAATGAAAGAGAAGATTGGGTGATGAGGGGATAGTAAATCAGGAAGTGCAGTGGATCAACAAGGATGAAGTGAGGGGAACTATGAAGATGATGAAGAATGGAATAGTGGTTGGCCCAGATGACACCTGGGGAGGTATGGAGGTGTTTGCAAAGGATGCCAGTGGACTTGTGAAACTATTGTTTAACATGATCTTGTGAAGTGAGAGTATGCCAGGGGAGTGGAGAAGAATCATACTGGTACCGATTTTCAAGAACAAGGGTGATGAGTAGAGTTGCATTAAGTACAGAGGTATAAAGATTAACCACAGCATGTAGATGTGAGAAAAAGTAGCAGAAGCTAGGCTAACAGGAGAGGTGATGATTAGTGAGCAGCAGTATGGTTTCATGTGATGAAAGAGCACTACAGATGAATGTTTTGACAATTATTTGGAAACAGATTTAAAAATATTGATGAGAAGTGTCTTTGTGAAGATAGAGGAAGCATATGACAGGGTGCAGAGAGAGGAGGTGTGGTACTGTATGAGGAAGTCGGGATTGACAGGTAAGCAAGGTGCATGAATATGTATGAGGGTAATGTGACTATCGTGAGGTGTGCGGTGGGAATGATGGATGGATTCGGGGTTGATGTGGTGTTACATCAAGGATCTGCTCTGAGCCCTTTCTTGTTTTCAATGGTGATGGACAGGTTGACAGATGAGATCAGGCAGGAGTTTCCGTGGACCATTGATGTTCGTAGATGACATTATGATCTGTAGCGAGAGTAGGGACCAGGTTGAGGAGACTCTAGTGAGGCGGAGGGATGCACTGCAGATAAGAGGAATGAAAGTCAGTAGGAGCAAAATGCAATACATATGCATGATTAAGAGGGGAGAAAGCAGAATGTTGAGGATAGAAGCAGTAGAGGTGAGGAAGGTGGATCAGTTTAAATATTTGGGGTCAACTGTTCAAAGTAACTGATAGTGTGGAAGAGAGGTGAAGAAGAGAGTGCAGGCAAGATGGAATGGGTGGAAAATGATTAAGCAAGAATGGAAGGGAAAGTTTATCTATGCGCTGATGTACATGTCTCTGGATAAGAGTGTCTACCAAATGCCTGTAATGTATATAACATGGAAGTGACACTATCTATTTGCATGGTTTGGCGAGAGTAACACTTACAAAAAGACAGGAGGCAGAGAAGGCGGTGGTAGAGTTGATAATGCTAAGATTTTCATTTTCAGTGATGAAGAAGGGCAGGATTAAGGGTAGGATAGGGGCGGCATAGCTCAGTGGGTAGAGCGGTCGTCTGGCGATCGGAAGGTTGCAGGATTGATCCCCGGTCCTGCATATAGCATGTCGAGGTGTCCTTGAGCAAGACACTTAATCCCTAACTGCTCCCCGAGCGCCATATGTTGGCAGCTCACTGCTCCTATACAATAGGTTGGGTCAAAAATGCAGAGAACAAATTTCCCCTTGCGGGACTGATAAGGGAATCCTTCCTTTCTTTCTTTCTTTCTTAACAACAAATACATTAGAATGAAATAGCTTGTAGACAAAGTAGGAGGCAATTTTAAGATGGTTTGTGCATATGCAGATGAGAAATTATGGATATATTTGTAGGTTACTGAATATGGAGCTCCCAGGCAAGAGGAAAAGATAAAAACCAAATAGGATGTTTACGGATGGGGTGAGGGGGGCATGCAGGTGAGTCGCATGATAACAGATAATGAATAGGACAAGAAGAGCTGGAGATGGATGATCCGCTGTAACAACCCCTAATGGGAGCAGTCAAATGGAGTCAAATAGATATCCAGTATTATTAGTTGACAATTTTGAGGAAACTCTGAACAATGTATGTTAAAACTTTTAAAAACATAAAATATTTGGTTCTCTGGTTTATTAGGTACTTTGTTGCAAATACCAGGGGCATGCAGTAGCTCATTGGTAGAACCCATAGTTTGGGAACTGATGAGCCATATGTTGCAGGTTCAAAACCATTATGGGGCATCCAGTGTTAATCTATCCCTGGACTCAATCTAAATCGATATACATCCCCACAATGTGGAGACTAATCATGAAACGTATATACCTACATCTCATGTTCACATATTACCATCACCGGTGGCAGGGGCGGCGCTGGGGGGTATTCAAGGTATTCACAAATACCTGTTTTTTCCAGAGATACCAATAAATTTTTTCTGCCTCTGAAATTTTTATTTAAGATATTTTGTGGATTTTTCTTCAGTTGAGTTCCAACCCTCAGTTATCATGCATGGAGACCAATAGACAGTCGTTATCTATACTTTGAGCGTTTTCTTTCATAGACAAACATATCAATTACTCTCTAATCCGCTCTAAGCAATTTTCAATTGTAATGAGGTGCGATATCTCTGCTAAGGAAATCTCACCCAGGTCAACCTATTCAGGATGATTCTGAATACATCGTCGTTGTTTTATTGCGAAAAAATGACGTCAACAATTGATTGTTACACACACGCCATTGTATCACAGGCGGGTGGGTGGCTCTGACCTATTCAGTTGAGATCTGAATACCTCGAGCTAAACTGCGCGAGATCGTGGTTTTCTCTTATCATGGATTTGGCTTTGGGTAGTGAATATCGTTGGGGGGTTTCGAAAATTTTTGAATTAAGATCGACCCAATTATATTACAACGTTTAATTTTTTCATTAATTTTACGTTACATGTTTTACCTCTATTTGAATTAAGATATGCTGTTTGATTTAACGTACTTGTTTGAGCTTTCTTTACCCTCGAGACCAAGAAAAGTAATTAAACTATGCCCAAAATTTTTTCTGTGCCCCCCCCCCCCTAAAACCCATTTTTTAAATTTTTCTGAAAAATTTGGAATACCAACTTTAAAATGCTGCGCGCCGCCCCTGACCGGTGGTAAGAATTGTCATTTTTATGATAGGCAAGTAAGAACAGATGTATTTAAATAAATTAATTAAATAAATAAATGATTCCCTTATCTGTCTGGCAAGGGGAAATTTGGATTTCTCTGCATTTGGACCCATCCTTTTGTATAGCAGCAGTGAGCTGGACATCCGGGATCAATTTGGGCTGGCGTGGCAGCCCGGCGGAGAGGGAACACAGCGAGGGTGCGTACGGTGGTTTCCCAACAAATCAC
>OMLC01003518.1:8361-20056 GCA_900302585.1 Regalecus glesne | reverse complement strand
ACACCACTGCTACTGTGTTAGCTTGTCGAGGTGAGGCTCTAAAAATGCCAAAGAGATACCTGTTAATGGTCAACTGAATAGAAGTCTTTATTCCATAGAGAAATCCTCTCTCTCTCGCACACACACACACACGCACGCACGCACGCACGCACGCACACACGCACGCACGCACGCACACACACACACTTCTCCACTTACCAACAGATAAGCAGATAGCTAGTGGAGTTGCCAGATGGTGACGGCATTGTGATTCCACACCTGAAGTTTGCATGTGTCGTATGCCACTAGACAGAGGCTGCAACATCAAATCAAAGCTATAAACATCCCATACGAGCTGCTTTTCTTTTAGCTTCCCTTCCCTTACCAACACACACCCGTTTATTCACCACTGCAACAGAAATGAGTCATCTTCAGAGCTCATTTCCATATCTTAAAAAGAAATCTTCTTGTGCATTTATTTTTTTTCCAGAATATCTCCACATTCCACTATCAGTTGGCATAGGTCACGAGGTAAGGGGTAGTAATCGGAAGGTTGGTGGTTTGATCACTGGCTCCTAAAGAAAGTGTGCAGAAGTGTCCTTGAGCAAGATACTGAAACCCTGATTGCTTGAAACAACAGATGATAAGGAGCCTGGTGGCTAGTAAACATTCCAAATGTTCATTAATAGGCACTGTCCCTATAAAGGAGATTATTATTATTATTATCATCATCATGACCATCATCATTATAATTGTAATTATCACTATCATTATGTAGGACATTTCAGAGTTACAGTTTGCTTCTGTAAAAACTGAAGAGGTCCAACCATGGTGATGGGAAAATTTGCTTTGAGATCGTGCAACCTTATCCTTGCCCTAACTATAGGCAACATGTCAGATATGTGAAATGAATTTCCCTTTTTTAAAATATGATTTTAACTTCTGAAAGAATCCTACCTAACAATTATTTGTTTTCCTCAAATACAACTATAATATTGGATCACACTCATAACTAACAATGATGTAAAGAACATCCATTTATGACGTGGCACATATCAAGGCTCATTTTAACCCAGTTACTCTCTAACAACTCTCTGGTAGTTGAGGGAGCTGAAAGGAAGACACAAGCAAGGTTACCAGGTAAGTGCTGAGAGCCCAGCTGAACTGCAGATATTTGCATTTAGGTGAAAATTACAATCGCAGTAGGATGACATCCTAAAGCGTCACACACCTCTGTGAACAGTTAGAGCACCACATCTCTGGGTCAGAGCTGTGGGTTATCAAACTGTGGCCCGCTTGCATAGTCAGGGTGTGATACAATGTCTGTGTAACTTTAAATTTGCTTTTTACTTGCTTGGATGAGGAAATATTTAGACTTTTGCTAACTAAATATGATATCTGTCAAACCCAATCAAGACCCTCAAAGATCATCCTCAGCATCAGTCGTAAGACATTCAATGTTACCTCCTCTCGCACACCTCATCTGAACCTGTATTCAGGGTTTGAGTCATAATTTAAGTTATGTGGGAGTTCTACAATAATTAACGGCAGGGGGGAAATAAATGGATGGACAGACAGACAATAGGGTGGGCTTTGAGAGAGAGAGAGAGAGAGAGAGAGAGAGAGAGAGAGAGAGAGAGAGAGTCTTCACTGTTCATTACATGGTCCAACTTCATTAAACACATGCAGCATCCCACTACTTGCAACAATTGCATCAAGTAGACTGCAACATCAAAAAAGTGAAAGAAACTACTGAACACACATTCATCACAAGAATACACCACGGTAGTGCAAGCTAATGATGACAAAGGCTTCAGTCCACTTTCTAAAACCACCTGAATTTCAAAATAATCAGGATTTAAACAACTCTATTTTTCCTGTGATCTATATAGTATACTATATTCCATATTGTAAGTTGTTTTTTCATATCAAATTTTGCCAACGTAAAATTTGTGTTGCCTAGAGGTCATGGGCCATATATAATTCAACATAGTCCCTGTACTGGTTTGTTCCAGATGGCCTGTTACATAACAGTCTAAAGCATACGTCTGCTGCTTTCATTTACTTTAATTCTGACTGCAGGACTTAATTTGTATGGCTGGCTCAGCCAAATCGGTATAACAATCTCCTTTATAAGAACAGTGCAAATTAATGAAACATTTTAGAATGTAAACAAGCCAGATTTAGCCACCAAGCTAGTTTTCATCTTTTGTCCCAACCTGTTAGGAGTTCAGTGTGTTGCTCGAAGACGCTTCGACACGCTTTCTGAAGGAACCAGGGATTGGACCACCAATCTTAAGATTGTTAGATGACCGTCCAACCTGAGCCATACCACTCCTAAATCTGGAACATTTACATTTTAATTTTCATTAAAATGCACTGTCCCTATACAGGAGATTATTATCATTATCAGTATTATTATTATTATTATTATTATATTTCCACAATAATACTAATATGTGGACCATGGAACCATTAAAAGTTCCTCAGAGGTACTGACTACAAAAATGATTTAAACTATAAAAAAAATGCTACGGAAGTTGGAAAATCAAGTCTTTATAAATAGGCACCATTTGAGGTAATGCAACAGACATGGAACGCTCTGGAGGTATGTTCTACTCCAAATGCATGTAAAGCGTTTGCAGGAAGCAACCACTAGATAGAGCTGTAACACTTGATATATATTGAAATCCCACTGTTCTCAGTCCAAGTGTGGACAAGGCAGAGCCAACAGTAACTAAAAACTCAATTATAGCCCAAATTAATAAACAGTGGCTGAGGTCAAGTGAGGATTAATTAATCAAGGAGACAGTAATGGAAACAATCCCATAATATACTGCATTCACGTTCTGAGATTAATCACCATAATATGAATGCATTCCCACACTAGCATGCAGATGCAGAGACAAACACATTAACCCAAAAAACACCCAAAGAGTGATAGCAGGGATTTAGTCCGGGGGGATGAAGGATTCAACTAAGCTCTTTATCAGAGAGCTGCTTTCCTCAGAGGTGAAATGTAGTTCTTCATCTCCAGGGCCCCCAACTGAGATCGAGTTGTTTTATATACTGATACTAAAGTGGCATCATACAGGTGGACCTACTGGCAATATCCAAGCTGAACCATAGTTAGCAGTAACAGTGGATAGCACCTGACCATCCAGTCTATTTACAGACATTTCTTACTCATTTATGTCCAGGTGCCTTGCCTCTCCGAATCTCTGTGTGCAGAGAGCTAGGAAGCTGAGCTCTGTGCACAGACTGCAATGATGAGAATCACATCAAAGCCACCATAGCCCCACACTGGCTCTATGCATGGCTTAATGTTTCAGTAGACATATAATACATGCTCAAGCATCACCATTACCAGCTACCCAAGTACTGGCTGTCACTATGTATGATACTTCAGTGGACTGTTTCTGTTTTCAACTTGTATAGTTTTCCATCAAGTAGCTCAGTGGTAGAGTGCATGCTTTGGGAACTGACAAGTCAGAGGCTGCAGGCTCAAACCCACCACAGGGCATCAGGAAGGGCATCTGGCTTTAATCCCCCAAGCTCCGTCTAAGTCTGTGTCCAACCCCACAATGTGGTGAGTAATTGTAACTCCTCAAAAAGACCTCTTTCATTATCTTCAACCAAGTTTTCCATTTTGACATTAAAAATCTTAGTTCTAATTTTTGCAAGTGAATTCCCCACAAGATAGCCTGTGAAAAAGAAACAGAGAAACAGACAGCATGTGTCACCAGAGCTGTTATTTGAACTCACACTGTGGATGAGTGATGATCACCACTTCTCCCACATCGGGTTAATGATCCAATTACCAATATGTCCTACCGAGAAGAAGATAAACACTCACAAATGAGTGTTGGAGCCTGTGGATCTGCAGAAAATCTGCCAAGGAGATTTTGAAACACCTGTACCCAGGGTGCAATGTAACACATGTCTTGGGTGTAAATCTATCAATCGAAAATGAATCAGGACAAAAGCTCGTCTTACAGCCTTCTAGGTACAGGAAATCAAGAGACACCATCACACCATAGGATACACCACTGGGCCTGTCTACCATACATTTGCTCATGTGTTTATTGGGGCCATGGTGGCTCAGCGGTAGAGCACACCTCCAGGTCGGCAGTAGTAGGTCTGATCCCACTGCGGGGCGTCAGGGAAAGGGTATCTGGCCTTGTTCCCCCATGCTCAGTGAATTTGAGGCATATAATGTAAAGTACTTTGAATGGTCACTAGACTAGAAAGGTGCTATGTAAAAATAAGTTCATTTACCATTTACTCATGAATGACAATTTAAACCCAGCAGATCTTCTCTTGTTGTTCTGTAGTCGTTTTGCAAGAGTTGCTTGCTTTCATCCCTAAACTTTATTTGTCAAAAGTAAGGCATTTGTTTAGCAGCAGCCCAGTACAATGTTCAGACAGACAACAACAACAACAACAATGCAATCATGACTAAGCTAGAAACACTAAAAAGGTAGGGATCTAATGGTTCTTGTATTCACCGCAAACCATTTGGTACAAGCCTCAGGTCACAGAACATAGTAATGGACCATGAAGTGATAGAACAAGTGTCTTTGTGAATAAACTTAAGATGTATGTTTGCAATTTTGACCAGGCTGTATCCTCCAGGCACAGCTCATCCCCGTTTTCACTTCAGACTGTCTGTGGGAAACAGGATAACCTCTGAAACCCCTGAAACAATGCAGGCAGCCCCCAATTACACACTGCTGTCCAGAAAACAAAGTGATCTGTGTTCGCTGCCCTGCTGTGTAGCACGCAGTAAATTCATGCAAGCGTCAAATGCAAGCTTTTGGGGTATTAATATTAAACATTGGATAAAATCTACTAATGCGTCATTTTTGTGATATGCAATTTAAATGGAGCTGTTTGACAGGCGCCTGATGGCAACAGAATTTAAAACATCTTCTGGCTTAGGGACAGGCAAGCACCACAAATCTGATTCTTCTTCAAGCCATTTTGGGGTTTGTGTGTGTGGGGGATGCATATTGCCGCCAAGCACCTTTGCATGAGCAAGTCTGCTCACTAACTATTGTTAATTGTTGCTTCTGGCTCAGCTCTCTTTTTGTCACAATGGTTGGGTAAATCAAGTACACTCCAATGGCAGACTTTGGAACAAAGCAATGCTGTGACAGCCATGCTTGCACTGGCTATGACAGTCCACAATATAAAGGATGCAAAGGAGAAGACATAAATATTGAGGGGATTCCTCTCAATAAGAAATTCAAAAGGCCAACTGACTGAATCAGAGTTCAGTTATGGTTGAGTGTCTTTACCAACAGATGAGGTTGGATTGTGTCGAATGCAGATGAAAATCTCACAGACAAGGTCTGGTGTGATCCTAGTGAGTATTTGAGCAGGAGGTTGTAAAGTACAGTAACACGGTCCTAAACAGCCCTCTTAGTCCTGTAAGCAAACTGCAGTTAATGGGGAAGATGTCCCATTTTCCCCCACAAGCACCTTCTTCATAAGCTTTACAAGACCTGGTGATTTAAGATGTGAGTACTTTTGGACTGTGATCACAGAGGGTTGTCTTCACACCCTTGACATCCTCTGTTAATAGAGACCACAGGAACATACAATAAAATTATGGGTGCCAATTCCTTACAACAAATTATAAGCAGCTTTCTCCCCATCGTGTCAAGATCAGGGCTGGTTCTTGCTTTGCATTCTCCGCAACAGTTCAACCAGTAGACCATGTTAAAGGGAAGGGCAGGAGAAATAGAATATATGAGATTGTCTTCAAGATTAGAAACAGTGGGGATAGTGGGAAAGGATCAAAGTGGGCTTATAAGGGGGAGACGAGTGTTTAACAATGCAAAATGAGTGCTGAATATTTCATATAGTCAAAGGGAGAGTTGGACACAGCTGTTCTCTAACTTGACACAGAGAAGGCCTTCGATAGGGTCAAGTGGGCTTTTTTAAAGTAATCCATCGTTTTGGCTTTGGAAAAAAAAATCCTCCATGCCTGCCTTGAGATGGAATGGCGACTTGTCCAGGGTGTTTCTTCACCTTCCACCCAATGAATACTAGGATAGGCTCCAGTATGACTCTACAACCCGACTTCAGATAAGAGGTTGACGATGGATGAATGAATGAATGAATGAATAAGACCATCGCATAACAGTCCGAAAGATGATGTGCTGACTAATTATGTAGAAACTGAGCCAATTGATATCATCAGGGGTTGTGCCCAAGTTGCCTCTGTCTCCACCCCGTTTACTTTGACCACAGAACGACTGGTAACAACTCGAAGAAAGTTTGAGCAAATTCAGATAGATTATCCTTATATCACAAGGATATGTTAATGAGGTTAAAATTTGATTTTAATTGGCCGTGGGGCTCTGAATTTGTTCTTCAGACAGAAAAAATAATAAATTGTGAACTAGTAAAGGATTAATGTTAAAATATGAAAGACATTGGATTTCTATTTTAAAAATTGCAATAAAATTAATATACATCCTAAAAGTATTTACATATTTAAAGATATTGCCCTAGCAACACCTGAAGGTCTATTTCAGAGAACTATTAAATCTGTCACTAAATTCATCAGATACAAAAGGCCTCCTAGATTTCACATCTCATTTTTATAGCTCCATTTTGATAGATGGGCTCAAATTTAAAAGTCATCTATCACAGCTTACATTTTATCTCTAATCTAAAATATTTTCCTTTTATAGCTCCATCATGGATGGATCTAGAATCAAGTCCTGTTTATCTGCCACTGAATTTATATTTGTATTCATTTGAGTTCAAGTATTTGGGAAAACCTATAGTGTTCAACATGAGTCATGTATGGCATAGAGATGATACATTCATGACTATATCCTCGGGCAACGCTTCATTTAAACCAGGCAAATCTGATGCAGGATTTCAACTGTGGGCAAAGATAGAGCTTGAGAATGTAAATTATTTATATAGGGAAGAAGTGCTGATGACGTGATGAAGTATAAAATCTCAAGCAAGCATTTGTTTTGAAAAATGTATTTACAACTAAGGAGAAGTTCCATTTTCTCTGCATAGAACATCTTTGGCAATACCCACACGTTTCATCTTTACAGGAAATTATCACTAAAAAGTATGACGGTGGAGGTTATGTCTCATCAATATATAACTGGCTTGTATCTAGTTCAACTGAGATCTCAGAATCCAATATTAATGCCTAAATGGTGGAGCTGAAAGAAGAGCTTTCCACTGAAGACTGGAGAGGGGCTTGTGCTAAAACTAAGACGCAAAGACCGAATACTAAGTTATGGCTGTTTCAGTATAACTAGCTGATGATGCAGTCGGCCAGCAATATTCCATGTGAATAGTCCCCGAGAACCCTTGGTACTTATCTTTCACTCATACCCTTCTGATCTTAATTTCAGAGGGAAATAATACATTTAATAATGTGTGTATCGTACAAGCAGAGAGAAAGGTGATCCTGAGAAAAAACAAAAGCCAAACTGTCAATAATAGGTGTTGAGGGTAAAAGTAGAACACAATACATTTCAATGGATGAAAATAGCAAACGGGAAAGGTAAACTGAGTGTTTGGGTGGGAATCTGGAAATTGTTTAGTAGGTGTTTAAAACTGATTTTGGGAAGGAATCATCTCACGCAGCCGGAAAAATCGGGTCATACTTAAAATAGACAATGTTATAGCCTGAATAGTGTGAAAGGCTCATTTTTCTATTACTTTTATACCACATCTGTCTATACTTGGTTTCTAGAAGATCACAGTTAATCAGCAGTAGAGCACACGGATCAGGAAATGACAAACCAGACATCGTGGATTTAATCCCACCATGAGGTGGCTAAAGGCATCCAGCCTTAATCCCCTATGCTCCATCAAATTGGTTACAGCCCTGATCAACAGATACGTTTGAGTTATAACATTTAACGATGTAATAAACACTTTAAACATGTTCTTTGAGTTGTAAACTGAATGATGCATGTGAATGATACGGCCTGCACACTGATGAAATACATCAATGCTGGTGTTAATATTGACATTTTACAAGACACACATGTCTTTTTAAACATGAGAGGAACAGCAGCACCTGGAGGAAACCCACGCAGACATGAAGAGAACATGCAAATTCTGAATAGCCTGGGTTTCGAACCCAGGACCTTCTTGCTGTGAGGCAACAGTGCTAACCACTAGGTCACTTTGTTGCTTTCTTAAAAGTTACAGGTAGCCGAGATGAACGTGCTGCCCCAGTCCTTGGGAAGGACTCCAGTAAAACCAGAAGAGAAATAAAGAAGTGAGAGCTACATTCAAGATTAGAGGAATGGATGAGAACTTGAGAGAGACAAAATAAGTTAGCTTGAACATGTACAGAAATAAGGCATAGACTACATGGGAAAGAAGGTATTGGACATGAAAATACCTGGCTTAAGACAAAGAGGACGACTAAGGAAAAGATGGAGAGACCAGATAGAGGAGGGCATGAGAGGGCTTAAAATGCAGGAGAGGGATGCATCAGACAGAAAGCTATTGAGGGCAAAAATGTGCTGTGCTGACTCCCTGAGAAACAGGGAACAAGCCGAAAGAAGAAGATTGCAACTTAAATTTGAGCGATAGTGCAAGTGTGCCACAATCCAGTCATTCTGATGCAAGCATGCAGAATCACTTTGTTGGCTGCTGACTTTTGGACCGGAACTAACGGACCAGCCCTCTCAACAGAGGAAGAGGAGCAACACGGGTAACACAGACGGTAATTGTTTGCACATATTTGTAATGGGTGTCACATTAGGTTAGATTATTCTTTATTGTCAGGCGCGGTCGGAAATGTGATTCATGTCACTTTGCCTCTCAGTCAGAGTTTGTAAAACAGGGCATGTATATAACACATGAGAGGTCTGTTAGATGGGGTCACGATTAGTCCCCATGTTCTGGGGGTGGACACAGATTTAGATGGAGTGTGGGAGATTAAGGATGGATGCCCTTCCTGGTGCAATGGGTTTGAACCCGCAATATTTAGCTAGCCAGTTCCTGACATTGACGCTCTATTACTGAGCCATCGTCGCCCCACAGGGCCTTTACGCACATTATTGTAATTGATAATACAATTAATAATAACTAAAATAATTAGTATTTAACAATAAAAGACTCTGGGCAAAAAGAAACTCAATAGACTGGAAAATCCAAAGAGTACTTGCTGTGTGCAAGAATATCTCTGCATTGTAATGTGTCTACCGATTCCCCAGTTTGTGTGTTTTGAGAGTCTGCAATCACTAAGGACATGGGCACTGCCAAGGAGCATATTGAGGATGACCGGGTGACATTCCTAGGTGGTTTAAAAGGGCTGAAACTGCCAATGAAATGACCAAGTTGATAAGCATGCTTTTCTCTTCAGCAGATCTTAGCTCCATGAATACTGTACAGAATCAAATATATGATTAAATATAGGGATGCAGAATATTAGATTTTTGCCAAGATGCTATTTAATAACTCTTTTTGGCCGATCACCAATGTTGAAAGCAATATGTGCAAATATTTCATTACACGTAATTAAAAAGAATATCAAGTGGGTAAAGGCCCCTCCATCTCACAGGCTGCAGTGCCATGAACAGTCCAGCTAAGAATTTGAAAACAAAAGGTGAGAGTATCAAGATTACAGTGAAATAATGCTTATAGAGTGATTCCTGATAAAACAGAAGTCACATGAGAGAACTGCTGTGCATGAAAGAAAAGTGGCTTTGGAGATCTGATGGTCTTGAAAGGTCACACAGGGAGGTTGATTCTGTTAACTCCGTGTTTGTTGGTTAATCCCATTTACACAAAGCAAAACTGTGATGTAGATTTGATTCCTCTTAACCCTGGCTGTTCCTTCACTAACACATCTAACAATGGACTGGATAGGCTAACTGGCAGGGGGACTGGTTTATGCTCTGATGTACAGAAAGATCCGTTTGGTTCACCATCCCATGGGCTGGCAGCTGCCTGGCCACTTTCCTCCTCTTTACATCCCCTATGTCAAGTGCCTCCACAAGACCCAGACACAAGGGGCATCCCCTACAAACAATACCTGCATTCCAGTAGGAGAAAGAAAGTGGAAAAGGGTGGGAGGAGGGGGAGAGTGAGTTAGTGGGAGAGAGGGGGGGTGAATGGGGTACTTTGTTGGTTTTGAAAAAGGGGCCTGTAGGATGAAAACAGGGGCATCTTTGGAGTCAGCATTCTCTTCCGCTTTAAACTGTCCCACGAAACAACTCAGAGGGTTCCAGCTGTCAGGTACTGTGCTCACCAAAGTGGCTGAAAACATGTGGGGAGTTCTTAATGTGGAGATGTTCACCATTGGAAAGTATCTATTTACATACAGTGAATCATGAGAAACAAGCTTGGTGAGAAACTAACAATTCTGATGTGCCAAGATGATAATGCACACATCTCTATCAATCTGACCAATAGTGTCCAGTTGTTTTCATCTTAGCATAAGTACTCTATCTATTCTATTACCAAAAGACAAGCAAGAACGGGGCAAGACTTAAACAAGCACAAAGATCACAGTTCTGTTCGATGCTAGACTCACAAGTCAGCCTCTAGATGCTTCGCTCAAAAAGAGGTAAGCGGAGATCTCTGATTTTCTAGTATTGCAAGACTCAGTTGATGTTATAAATGTAAATTCCAATGAAGAGAGTGAACAAGTAGGCCTCCATCAATACTTGTCAACATGGACCTATCCCTGAGTTTTGATCCTTTGTTAAGGGATGATTTCTGAAGTCTCTGGAGTTATGATGACCAGAACCAGTGAGATGTTTCTTCATTCAGTTGCATGAACTGGGATAGATATCCTCATCAATAAACCAGTGGAAAAAGGTTCAAGATTGCTTCCATAAGAAATCAGAGCATTGTTCAAAAATAGATGACTAACCACCAAACACGCACAGGCAGAAAGAACGAGTTACTATGGACACAAAGTTCTCTACAAAACAATTCTTATGTCAACAAGTTCTCTACAAACTATGGACCCCTGCTAGTCTCAACAAGCCTGGCAACCATCCATCCATCCTACCATCCATCATAAACCACTTATCTGAAATCGGGTTGTGAAGTCATGCTGGAGCCTATCCCAGCATTCATTGGGCCAAAGGCAGGGAAACACCCTGGACAGGTCGCCATTCTATCTCAGGGCTTGAGTAGCTAGTGGTTCAGCGTCTTGCTCAGGGACACTTCAACATGCTTTGATTAAAAGTTTAGTCCATGGCCTCAGCAGAGGATTTTGTCAAATATTTCATCAGCTATTTCTTCTACCCACTTTGAAACCATACATCACATATATTCTAAACTCTTTAGTATGATCATATAACTCAATCAAGTGAGTGCAAGTACCAATGGCAGACCTGAATCTGTTACCTGCTCTAGCTCTAGATATCATTTGCCCCAATATAAACACACTTTGCCCCACATAATATCCCCCCTGTTGTGGTAGTGTGTGCTTGTGTATCTGTGGATTTTTTTGAAATATAACAGACAACACAACACAACATGGACTAGCACGCAAGCAAGCCTGTTTCAGAAAGATGCTTCAGATAAGATTCGATAAGAGTCAACTTTGTCACTGCTCCGAGTACAAGCACTAAGTCAACGGAAAGCATGTGAATGAATCATCTTGGCTGAATAAACATACTTGTGCATGTGTACAAGTGAAGCTCCTAATGGCCAAGGGACAAACAGGCGAAGAAGAGGTGAGGAAGGTGTATACATA
>OMLC01003502.1:1216-14770 GCA_900302585.1 Regalecus glesne | reverse complement strand
GTGTAGATCCCACTCTCATTAATAAAAAAATAAAGTAAAATGAAAATATTTCTCTTCTACAGAAGAAGGAGTCAGACTATAACATTTCTCAGGCTCTCTGTTTAAGTCCTTCGGGGAAAACTGAAAGCAAGGAAAAAAAATTTTATTATTATTATCGTTTCCAACAAATACATTTGACTAGCAATTATTTCCAACCAAATTTCTATTTATTTGAAAAATATTTGGAGACATCAATTTCTTGAATATGCTTTCTCATTCCTTTCTTGTAATTTGGAGCTATACAAATAAATCTGATCCTATGCTGCCTGGTTTTGCATGTGCATGTGGGAGGGGGGGGCAGTGCTGGTAGGGGTGGTTAACAAAATTATTAGATAGAGAACTACTGCTGAGTTCTGCCTGCAGTATTCCAGGTCATGACTGGATGAAGCTACACAGCCTCCTCTCACTCCACAGGGTCCCTGGCTTTTGTCAAGATCTATATTGTCAAGAAAAATAAACGAGCTACCATGTGACACTCTCACATCAACTAAGACACACACAGACACGCTCTCTCTCTCTCTCTCTCTCTCTCTCTCTCTCTCTCTCTCTCTCTCTTTCTCTCTCTCACACACACTCCGGTGGCACCAAACCATGTTTTTTTTTCTGAGCCACTAGGCTAAGGACAATGATATACGAAATTGTCTTTATGGTGAAATACATATATCCAAAAACGGATGCTGAAAAAAAGAAAAATGGCTTCATAAAATACAGGTTGCGAAATGTGCTCATTCAGAAAGAGCTATAACTCAATATATTCAATTTAGTTGTCACAATCTGATTTTCACTCCAAGCCCAGTTCTCCATGTGCCAAATACTAAGCAGCATTAGTGTGCATGCATCAATCGTAAATCAGACCGCGTGCTTCTAGAATTACCGCGCCAGATACGTTGCGGATTCGATCCCACCGCGGGAGATCAGGAGAGCATCTGGTCTTAATCCCCTGCACTGAATTTAAATTCGTATCCACCCCCACAACATTGGGGACTAACCATGACACGTACAATTAGACCTCTCGTTTTCAAATGGCGTTTTCTTTCATTTGCAGAATACCCTCTCACACGACACCACTCTGATGCACTGAATTAAATAAACCGTACATCGCTTTCTTATATATACTTACTTGCATAATTTATGTTGATTGCAGTACAGTGGTGTCTGGAGTGTCTGGAGAGTCTGGATATTTTTCTGAAAAAGTGTCCAGATCTAAATGATTCTTTGCAATGAAATATTTATTTTGCACTGTTTTGAACTGATCCCACATAAGGAGGGCTGTAGAAGTGCAGTATGTGCGTTTAAATGATACATGGTAAATAGACGTGTTCTTATACAGTTAAATTGGCGTTTTCTCCCACCTGCAGGCATTGCCTGATTCAGATGGGAGATATTTTGTTGTTGGGTGGGATGTTTAATTTTGATTTGTTGAATTAGAGGCTTGTATAGATTGGTGGGTAATTTTCTTTTTTTGTGTTTATCGTTTCAAGAAAGTAGTGCGTCATTTCAAATAAAGTATTTTAGTGATTAGGCAAAACTGCAACGGGAGCAAAAGTACATAGAGTATTAGAAAATTAATGAAAATTATAATAATTCTTAGTAGACTGCAAAAAGCTGAAACTGCTTTCGTGCCGAAACCATTGTTTTATTTGAAATTGTGACAACGCACAGAGGAGAGGGGCGTTGTAAGTGTAATGTAAATAATTACCACCCGATGGCAGTGAAGCCAAGCTAATGATGCTAATATTTGCCACCTCCAGCTTTCCTGTGGTTGGCATGGGAACCGGATATCAGCCGGGATACCGAGGGACAAGAAAATGTGATTTAGGTCATCGCCAAGTCTCCCGGGGGTATTACCTGATGATCTCACGGGATCACGCTCTTTCCCAGTATTTTAACAGAAAATCGGAAAACAATTCTTTGAATGCAACTCACAGAAAGCCACTCTGTCCTTATTCTGTTATGGACACACATCAAAGTCTTATCCAACGATGGATAATTGACAGTAAACCAAGTGTGAACCGGTATTTCTATTTAAGCTAAGACCTAGTAGATGTTACTGTACTGTAACATATTTTAGCACCTCAGTCAGTAAATCAACGCGTCAGATGGTGAGTTGGTTGAGTGCTGTGTAGAGCAAAACTGACCAATCAAAACCAAACCAAACCAAACCAAACCAAACCATGGTAGCTCTGACCTCTAGACAGAAGGCGGGCAGGGAGTAACTAGACGGAGATAAAATACTTATCCACATAATAAGCTACATAGGTGTAGCATAGCTCAGGAATAGGGCAGCCATCAAGTAATTGGAGATTAGTAGTTAGATCACTGACTGCTCTAGAAAGCGTATTGGGCTATCCATAAGCAAGACACAGAACATCCAACTGCTCCCTGAGCGCTGTGCTTCAGCTGCACTCACTGCTTCTGTACAATAGGATAGGTTAAATTTAGGAACCGAGCACACCACCAACCAAACTCAAACACATTTCAAAACAGTTAATGCAAAACTATCTCACCTATTGGAAATAAGGGTACTGTCATAATTGTTTGCAAGGTATCTGATTCCTTGTTTTTGAATCATTGGAATATCAGCCCGTTGAATATTGAAATGCCCTTTGTAAGCTTTCCTTTTAGAATAGTTAGGCTCCTAGATTTTTCTGGGTTGCATTGCAATCCCAGACCCTGTAGCCAACTCCACAGGCAACTTTACCATCCACTGTGGTCTTTAGATCAATTGAATCATCACAGTTATAGCATCCCTGAATACCCAATAGGCTGGATGTCTTCTTCCATCATACACTTTATTGAATTCCTCCTGACTTTAGTAGTAAATTCATGGAAGCCACAAACAGGACCACCCATATTGTGCAACCTGCCATGATATCCTTCTCATACATGGGCTATTTGGTGGGGAGATTTCTCACAACGAACCTCATTTTTAGCAAATTCATGTGTGACATCTCAAGTTTGCATACTTCAGATAGCACTTGCGTTATGGCTACACAAACTTCGTCTGAACGGGCGCGGCATGCCCTCCTTCACCTCATACATGGCTCTGTCGCTAAATAGCGTCATTACCTTCTCATGGTCGTTTGTCTGGTTTAACACCACAGTACATCTACCCTGGTTGGTCGGGAATATGATGATGTCTTTGTCTTTGCCTTTATGATTCCCTTACCTGGATTATTAAGCATGCATCAAGACCTATTGAGCTTGTTGCATACGTTTATTGTTCAGTTCAAATTGATATATTTTTTGGGTTTTTCTTTTAACATGTTTAAAACGTCAAAGGATTGTAAGCTTTCAATGTGATAGTATACTGTCAAATAATGATATCTTCTAGGATACTCAGCTGACAAGCAATCACAATTATTTGGAATGGTGAACGTTTGTTAGAGCATGATCATTCTGTATCCGTTTTTTTATTATGTGCTATGATGTCTTGTGAGGTCAGGAGCTTTTCTCTGGGAGCTTTTAGGGTGTGGGTGCAGGAATGGAAGACAGCGTAGCATTGTTTCCCAACTTGAATTCAGCATATGCAGTCCTCTCACAACAGGTCAACCCAATTCCTGTAGACAGATGATGAACAAAACATAAACAGACATCCCAAACAAAAAAATACAGTTATCTGTCTTCTCTGCAACGGAACAGCAACTCTCTCTTCTCTCATTTTACTTTCTCATCTAAATTGTTTTCCTTCACCTCCTTTATCACTGGGGCAGTGAGGTTATAGGTTTCAGCTGGGCAGTAATAATTTTCCTGAGTGCCCTGCTGCCTTTAGGTTTTGTAGTTCTTGTTACAGCCAGCGTGATGAAATGTTTCTCCCCTCTGACACTACCTCTCATGACATCACAGTGCCAATACTTTTCTTTGGGTTCTTCACTTTGTTTTTACATAGATGGGGATGTCAATGTTTTATTAAAATGTGTGTGTGTGTGTGTGTGTGTGTGTGTGTGTGTGTTTCAGTTTTGGATGCCACGGAGTAAGTATCAAGAGGACATATATAGCCTAACCTGATTAAGAAATCCAAGTGAGACCGCATGCTGTTTCACTGTCAGACCACACTGCCAACAGCATATAGAAAGGTGCTCTCTATTACCTTCACCAGTACTCAATTACTTCATCCATTCTTGTTACTTACTTTCTGCTGCTGCTCTTTTCTGTTCTTTAGCCATTTCTTGCAGAGATGAGAGGTTATGAATAAATTATGTTCGATGACCAAACTTCTCTGGAGTGTCTCATGAATGAAAATATACACCTGAGTATTCCTCATTCCCATCTTCACACTAATTTAAGACCACATCCTGTCACTTGTTAGTAAGGTCAAAATGACTCGACTACAAGCAAAACCAAAGTCATCAGTCTCACAGTATTTAAGTGTCATTCTCAGAGGGGAACATGAACGATTGATGATCTGTCAATTACCATGTGGTATCAAGTAAGCCCTGAAAAAGGCATTTAAACCCCAAGTCATCTAGTACACCAGTTTAGCAACCAACAGAAGAAGCAGCCATATTGACATGCTGGACAGTGGCTCAGTGGTTAGCATCATTTCCTCAATGAAGAGTAAAAAAAAAAATCCCTTATCAGTACCACAAGGGGACATTTGGAATTTTCTGCATTTTAACCCATCCTATTGTACAGGAACAGTGAGGTGCCACCATATGGCACTTGGGGAGCAATTAGGGTTCAGTGTCTTGCTGGACATTGTTTTGGAATTGAGCATCCAGCCGTCAGATGACTGCTATACCCACTGAGCTCTGCCACCAGAACAGTCCTGGATTTGATTGCAGCCCATCTGTGTGGCGTCTTTTTACCCTCTCATCATTTGGATTGGTTTCCTCTGGGTACTTTAGTGTCCTGACTGAGTCCAAAGATACGCATGTTGGGTGACTGGGAATGCTGTGTGAATGGCAGGTGGCTCTGCTCTACACAGACTGCAAAATTATAACATTTCATTGCAACAAATTGATCAAATGATACTGGACTATAAAGCGCAGCTACCAGATGCCATATAAATTTAGGCGGTTGACAAAATAATAGACATTCATTCAGCAATCTCCAACCTTGGATGGATAATTGATTAAATCTTATCAGGGTCTATTCAATGACTAATTCCATTGTATTGCATTTAGTTGAATGCATGTGTTACTACAATGACAGTAACAGTTTCTGTCTTTGTAAAAATCACTTAAACTCTATTTCTTGATCCCTCTACTATGGGAAAACTGAATAGGTCTGGCACTGTTGTAAGTTATAATTTGACAGAGGCTATCAACATGGGAGAGCTGCTCTGGTTCTCTCATTTATTAATAAGTGTACACCCAAACAAGAAAATGCAGTGACATTAAGGTAGTTGCCCACCCAGATGTGTTAACTTCCCATTAAGCAAGATCCCCTTGACACATTAGGATAAACACTGTTATGAGCCACTTGATTTTATTGGCATGTGTTTCTTTTTTGTATAACTCATTCTATTTCCTTGATGACGAAAAGGATGGCTATTATATCAAACTGAGGCATATTCTTCTTCTCTTGTCATCTTTTACTCTATTATCTATTAACTCTATGATCTTGGAGTGAGTTACACGTATATAATATCAATCTCCTTCATATGGAGAGTGCATATTAATGAACATTTAGTATGTAATTTTATCTGATTTAACCACATGGCTAATTTTAATCTGTTGTCTCAAGCAGTTAGGGGCTCAGTGTCTTGTTCAAGGACACTTTGGCATGCTTACTGAAGGAACCGGGAATCAAACCACCAATCTTCCAACTACTAGATGACCGCCCTACCTCCTGAGCTGTGCCACCCTCATAATGAGCCCCCATATAATATATGTATGATATATCGCAACAGCACTGATGACAACTAAGGAAAAAGAGAACCCACCGATGTCTTCTGAGTTGTCTGACTGCAATGCAACACAGAAAGGCGCCCCAAGAAAGGCTACTCTTTTTCTGACACCTTCATAATCTGGATTAATGTTGAGTAGCGTGAGCCAGTTTTGTATTCAGCGTAATCATACTGCATCCTGAATTATATGTAAGTTGCTGTGATGTGACGAGCTTTCACTGCTTGTGTGTGCCAGTGTGTTTGGATAAAAAAAGAGAAGGTGTGTTCATAATTTTGCATGCACACATACCAATAAGAGCGTGCACATGAAGAAAAGGGAGACTCACTCTTTCTGATATGAACCACTGCACTATGTTCACTATCCTTCACCACTGAAAAAATGTATCTACTAAGCTATACGTGATTGGGGACCTGGGATATTGCAGATATATGACTCAGATTTAGAACCGGGCTAAATGTCAAATGCAGCGACATTAAACTGAGTCAGTAGACAGCCTATTTGTCAATGTCTCTGCTTGACTGCTTACAAGTCCAGTTTTAAAAGCTAGATGAAATGGTCACACACAATTTTCCACAGTCTGGCCAACAGGAATTTGTACAGTTTGTGCGTGTGCTATGTGCAGGTTTACCAGAGTAGTTATTTGGCCTGCAAGTCTCTTCTTTTTGACTGTATCCTCATCCATCACAAACACCCTCATGTGGCTCATGTTATATCGTAACATAGTCTGGAGAGGAACACAGAGTGAAAGCCAAAGGAGAGACCCTTGTAGCATGAGTAATGTGTGTCAATATTCAATTTAAATACCCATAGGTCTGAATGCCTTGGAACTTGTAGTTCCATCACTGATGGGTTGTTTTGGAGAGTAAGAATGCTTTTTTTTTTAAATGTCCCCAGGATTTTACCTTGTATTAATTGATAATTATTTAAAAAAGCCGGGTCCTCTGGTGTTTATTATGGCTAAATATGAATATGAACTTAACTCAAATCTATTTTCATAATTTCATTACATATATTATTAAACTATGGATGTCTTCACTTTGAATAAAACACAATGATTAACAAAGTACAATAGCTTTGATTGAATTTGATTCCTTACTTGAGAATTTGAGAGAAGACTTACAGTTCAAAATTATTCAATCCCCTTACATCAAATCAGGTTTATCAGTCAAATATACAAACTAACAGCTGTTTACAAAAAATCAAACGAGAACATTTTAAATAGTTCAACAAAACTAACATTGCAGGTGATTTCTCCATATTACATAAAATATGCTGCTTTTAATGACTACTGCAGTCTCAAAATGATTCAACAAACATCTTTAGTACTTGGTAGAGCACCCTTTTGCTGTTAT
This sequence comes from Regalecus glesne, assembly GCA_900302585.1. Taxonomy (NCBI): domain Eukaryota; kingdom Metazoa; phylum Chordata; class Actinopteri; order Lampriformes; family Regalecidae; genus Regalecus; species Regalecus glesne. Next base: position 7,527 of record OMLC01003502.1, on the reverse strand, counting down.
GACCTGCTGCAAATGTGATGCATAGCCAGTCATCAACTTACGGCAGTGTTCCTGAGGAATCTTAGTCCATTCCTCATGGGCAAAAGCATCTTGCTCACTAATAGTCTTGGGTTTGAGTAATGCAACCAACTTTTTCAAATCCCACCAAAGATTTTCAATTGGGCTTCAAGTCAGGTGACTGTGATGGCCACTCTAAAACCTTGCAGGACTTCTTCTGAAATCAAGCCTTAGTGGACTTTGAGGTATGCTTTGGATCATTGTCCTGCTGGAAGGTCCGAAGACGTCCAACCTTCTGTTTCCTCACAGATAGCATCACATTTTCTCCCAGGATTTCTTGATACTTGATTGAATCCATCTTGCCCTCCCCGTGCTGCAGGTTTCCAGTGCCAGAGGGAGCGAAGCAGCCCCAGAACATCACTGAGCCACTGCCATGCTTCACTGTAGGCAGGGTGTTCTTTTTAGCGTGTGCTTCATTCTTCTTCCTTCATATAAACCAGTGATCCATAGGGCTTTGTACATGCTTTGTGATGTTTTAAATTGACCATATTCATAAATTTCAATATGCTTGATTTGAAAAACAGTGGATCAGTTTGATTTATATATCCAACCTGGTTTATTATTCCTATTGCTCTTTTTTTGTAATATGGATATTGGTTGTAGGGTGCATTGGTAGCTATCTCCCCAGACCTCCACACAGTAAGATAGATACGGTAAAAACAGTGAACAATATGAAGTGTACAATGATTTATGATCCAGTATATGTTTTGTTTTCCCTAGAATTCCAGTGTATTTTGCCATTTTAGCTCGGATATGGTTTACATGGGGTTTCCAGCTTGTTTTGTGGTCCATGATCACTCCAAGAAATCTATACTCATAAACTTTTTCTATGTGTGTATTGTTTATTAACACATTTACCTATACATTTGTGTTATGCTTTCCAAACAGCATGATCTTTGTTTACCCCAGATTTAGTGATAGTTTGCTTTTGTCAAACCACAATTTTAATTTATTAATTTCTGTAGTGATCATCCCCAAAATCTGCTGTATATTTTCCCCAGAACAAAAAGTATTTGTATCATCTGCTAAAAAGATGAATTTCAGTATTTTTGATACATCACATATATAATTTATGTATAATGTAAACAGTTTTGACCCTAATACTGACCATTGCGGTACCCCACAAGTAATATCCATATAGTTTGATTTATATTCACCTATTTGAACAAATAGTTTCATGTTTTTTAGCTCTTTATCCAGCTCGGCCTAATCCCTCTAATAACATACTTTTCTAATGTATTTAATAATATATTGTGATCAATGGTATCAAAGCTTTTTTAAGTAAATTAATACACTAAAAGTATTTTTTGTTGTCAATACAATTTGTAATTTCCTCTCTTAGTTCCATAAGTGCCAATGATGTTGATCTGTCTATTCTGAATCCATATTGACTATTTGTCAGCAAGTTATGTTTTACACATTTTTTTGTACTAAAAGGTTTTACAGGTATTTTGGAGAATTGGGAAAGCAAAGAAACAGGCCTATAATTTATGAAATGGTTGTGGGTTAGTGTCTTTGTAATTCCGTCAATAACTGTTTTACTGTTGTCATGTCTACATCATTCCAGTCAGTGGATGTTTTATTTTTGCATGTTATTCCAGTCTTTGTGATTTCTTTTTTGACTACCACTCTCAAGAAGATTTTATATACATTTCTGTCCCTACTATCCTCAACAGGCCCACATTCTGTTGTCTCCGGTTCCTTGATTTTTTGCTGCAAATTCTGGTCTCACATTCACAAAGAATTTGTTAAAGCCATCAACCACATCCTCTATATTATTTATGGTCTTGTCATTCTCAGTGAAGTAGTTTGGATAATTTGCATATGTAGTTACGTTTCTTATAATAACATTTACTACACTCCTTAAACCTTTAATGTTGTTTTTATTTTTCTCCAAAATGTTATAATAGTATTCCTTTTTACATATCCCCGTAATATTATTTAGCTTATTTTTATATTTTTTTATACTTTTCTTATGCCTCTATAGTTCAGTGCTTTATGATATTCCTATATAGAATATTTTTCTTTTTACAGGCATTTCTAACCCCTTAAGGACCCAGGAACTATTCTTGTATTTATGTATATTACTGTATTGTTTTACAGGAAATTTTTTATCATATAATGAATTAAACAATTCAAATAATTCATTACATGCTTTGTCAATATCTTTTCCATCATATAACTTTTTCCAATTCTGTACTATACTATTAACGTATTTCTCGGGCTTTAAGGTGCTCTAAAATTATTTGATTTTCTCAAAAATCGATGGTACGCCTCAATTCTGGTTGTGTTTACTGACCTTGAATCAATTTTATTTGGTATACGGCACTCAAAAATCTGTCAAAATGATTTAGTAGGCGACCACTTTGATGAGCTACGGAAACGCACCGCTTGATGGATTAACGGAGTATTACGGCTAACTTAGTCGGAGGCCTCGCAGAGTGATACTACGTACCGGTACCATGCTAAACTTACCTGTAATATTACAGTGTGTGTATGAGGACCCCAAACATTTCAGTTTCACAAACTGACAGAGATCACACAGGTAACAAAAGCAATGTCTCGAAACGGCCTTTGCAGATGCACGGGAATAAAGCTGAATGAAGATTGGCTTTTGGAAGATGACGTGAGCTGCAAGGGAAGACTGAACACCAACTCAGGTAGACAGGTGGGAGGCGTGGCCTCCCAGGGTCTCCCTCCAAATACAGCGGTGACTGGATAACCAATTGAATGAAGCACAACAACATTAAAGACAAGAGACGCGCACACCCAGAGAGACATCCGGTCCGAGGACAATAACGCGCCTTATAATCCAATGCGCCTTATGTATGAAAATTGACACGTTATTGACACGTTAATTGATATTGTGCCTTATAATTCAGTGTGCCTTATAGTCCGAGAAATATGATACGTCATTTTTTAATGATCTCCTTACTTCATCTGTTTTCACTCTATTATAGTAATAAATTTTTGTATCATTTCTCTTCCTATGATTACAATAATATACCATAGAAATAGGTAGATGGTCACTAATGTCTGTTAATAGAAGCCCACTCTCTGTGTTGTTTTCTACAGTGTTTGTAAATATATTATTTAATAAAGTGGCATAGTGTGAAGTGTTTCTGCTTGGTTTGGTGATTTTTCGATACTTCCCATACTGTACACTGAATTGATAAATTCTTCTGTCACTTTATGTTTTTTGGGGTTTAGGAGATCTATATTGAAATCCCCACAGATCAACATAACTTTTTGTGTAGAATTTGTAAACATGCTTTAATACATTCAAACAAATCATCATCCACTGCTGTCATATTTTCAATAGTTTTATATTTCAAACTTTTATCTATATATATTGCCATCCTTCCACCATTCTTGATCTCTCTGTTCACATATTTGAGCTCATATCCATCCAGATCAAAATCTTTTCCCTTCTTACTAATCCAGGTTTCTGATATGGCTACGATATTGAATGGAATCTTGAACTGTCTTGGATATTCTTTCATGTAGTTAAAATAATAGTACAGGCTTGAAATGAATAATTGACATTTTATGGATTTAACCCAATTATTAAACTGATATCCTGAGTAATAACTACAGTTGTTGATATTACTAAATAGGTTGGATCAATATTGCTTTATTTTTGATTTTATCCCCTTTTCCCCCCTCCCTTATTCCCCGAGTTGACTCCTGCTGGGTCAGTTGCTTTGATACCCCTCTAGAATGTAGACAGGAAAGAGGAAGCTCTAGCATGTGAGTACTCCAAGTCATGTGACAACAATCCCTTGCTATGTCACACATCGCAGTCTTGCGAGCAGAGGACAGTGCTTGGCTATTGGAGGAGAATGAAACAGAGTACTTTCCATTCACTTAATCACGAATGCCTGGTCAACCCAGAACAGGATACTAGTCAATCCATAATACTTTATCCAACCTAAACCCTATACCTATGTGAGGCTTAGTCAATTATGCCCCACTAACTTTGGACCTCTGGCCCTAGTTGGAAACGGCACAGCCAGGATTTGAACACCCAACTGCCTGATGCAGACATGCACTGAACATTGATGCCTTAACCCCCTATGCCACCGGAGGCCCCCTGATATTGTTTTCTATATATTTTGTTTTGCGCTCTCTGTACACAAAAATGTCCAGTCCCATTTACTCAAGATAAACTTTCTGTTACAGAGATGGGTGACTGTCAGTTTTTGTCATGTTTGTTTGGTTGTTCAGTCTGTAAGTTTTATGTTCATTACCCTGCTAGTTTTCTTCATATGTATTTGTGCAGTTCCTCGATGTCTCGGATGACCAATATCCCGGGGTCTTCTGGTGTTCCTTGACATTTGATAAATATTTTTCAATTTGGTATCCAAGTGTTTTGGTTTTTCCCCAGCTTCATCAGTAGTCGAGCCTTTCTAGCAATGTCCGCATTTCATGTTGTTAAGTGTTCATTCAGATAATCATCCGAGCCTCTCAATTGTCTTCCTTGTTTTAATAGCTCAGTTTTATGCTTTCTGTTCACAAACCTGATTATGATGGTCTATTTGTCTGCTATACTTCTCCGCAGTAGAGTGTGAGAAGCTTCAATGTTATTTTTCTCCACTATAATCACTTTTGGACTGAAGGGAAGCTGTCATATGTCGCTCCCCTGATTCAGCCTCCTCCTCGCTTATCTCTTCTCCATTTTTCCTCTTCACTGCACTGTCGTATGACTGGGGTTTAGTCTCCAGGCTGGTCAAAATGATGTTGTTCATTCGAGTGTATTACTCCAGATCATCCACTCAGTCTTCTAGGAAGGCAATCCTTCTCTCCTTCTCTGCGTTTTGCAGCCTCAGGCCTTTAACTTCCTCCACTAACTCCAGGATACTTGTCTACTGTAACCTGAGAGCAGAAATTTCCTCCTCAAGAAAGTCAAGGGATATTTTAATCTCGTCCACCTCCTCGACTAGGGGAGCTTTCTTCAGTCCCATTGTTCCTGGAGAGGTGTTCCAGTACAGGTTTGCACGTTGGCAGTTACAGACATCAATATGCAGTGAGCACATATGCATATGGCGCTCAACTTGAACAGACATGTGTTTGGGTATGTTCCTCCTTTCCTTCTTTGTCTTTATAACATGCGCATTGTTTGTTAAGCACTTATTTGTTCTACAAGTGCTTGTCCTTGATTCAGCTTGAGATCAGGAAATACGGCCCTCATAGTATAGCAAAATCATTACTTAAACAGTCCATATTGGACTCTTTAAATTAGTCATCTGTAATGACCACAATAACATTAGAACCAAAAAATCCTCCAACAAGTTTATTACCAGGCATGTGCAGAGGGGGGAGCTACAGTGGCTTGACTTCATGCCTATTTTCACTGAATACCCAAAGTGCCCCTTGAGTGACCATTTAAATTCTCAACAAAGAAAATTATGTGTGAACATTTCAAAAATGTGTTCAATAATAATTTTGTTTGGAAGTATCACTCTAATTCAATATAGAAATGAAGTTTACATATGTTTGCATACTCTGCGAGGAACCATCAGCTTATCGTGGTGGAGAGGTTTGAGTGTCTCTATGATCCCGAGAGCTGTGTTGTCTGGAGCCTTGTGCTCCGGTTAGGGTCTCCCATGGCAAATTGGTCTCTGGTGAGGGACCAAACTAAGAATGGTTCAAGAAAACCCCATGAAAGATCCAAAAATAAGTGACGTTACCCTGCCTGGAGGAAGCCCGGGGCCCTCGTCTGGAACTAGGCCCAGAAGGAGGGCCCGTCAGTGAGCGCCTGGTGGCCGAGTTTACCACGGAGCCCAGCTCAGCCTGAAAAAGCAACGTGGACACTTATCCATCTTGTAGACCCACCACCTACAGGAAGAACCAGTGAGTCGGGTGCACTGCCAGACAGATAGCAGTGAAGGCAATGGGTCTGAGCAGACCAGAACCAAGCAACAGAAGCTAGCATTAGGGACGTGGAATGTCACCTCCTTGGGGGGTAAGGAGCCAGAGCTTGTGCGGGAGGTGGAGCGGCACCAACTAGATCTGGTGGGGCTCACCTCTACTCACAGCATCGGATTTGGAACCAAGGTCTTAGATAGGGGTTAGACTTTAGAGAAGCAGCTGAGATGACGTTTCTTAGGAGGGTTTCTGGTGTCTCCCTTAGAGATAGGGTGAGAAGCTCAGACATACGTGAGGGACTCGGAGTAGAGCCGTTAGTCCTACAAATAGAAAGGAGCCAGTTGAGGTGGTTCGGGCATCTGGTCAGGATTCCACCTGATCGCCTC
>OMLC01003487.1:8461-19295 GCA_900302585.1 Regalecus glesne | reverse complement strand
GGGTGGCTCTCTCATCTGCTTCACCTCCACACCTGTCTTCAATTAGCTCATCAACCCAGCAGTATCAGAATTTCCCGACTCTTCTCCAAGTTGTCACCAGGAGAGCTTAGCATGGTGGCAGAAATGGCGGCGGAGAGCGAAATTGAAAATGGAAATGAGGACATGAGAGGGTTTGAAAGTAAAAAAGAAACGGAAGGGGAGTGTATCAAATTGCTCAAGCAATTCCAGTCAGTCATTGAGAACAGAGGAGACATATCTTGTTGGGATGATAGCCGTGACAAGAGAGGACAGGATTTTCAAGGACCCACATGCAGACAGAAAGTTTGTATGGAGAAAACTTGGAGATGTACAATCGATCAGGATAACTAGAAAATGGGATGGCTATCATTGATTGTATCTCAAAGTGCCAGAGAGACAGAGCCCTTAAGATCAAGGTATTTAAAGATTACTACAATGTGACCTGCTCCCCACTCAAATGAAAAGCAAAGAAGAAGAGTGATAAGTGGTATGCCACTGTCCGTACAGGCTGAGTCATTTCAGGGTGTTGCAGGTGAGTGTGAGGTAAGGACAATGACTAGATCCCATGAAGGGGAGAAGGACGATGATTATGTGTGTTAGACTTTTGAATGGAAATTGCTGAAAAGTTAATTAACTGAGTTACAAGGTGAGGCCATATGAAGAAAGACGAATAAAATAAACTTTATTCATTTGCCATTGTACATGCATACAATGGAATATGTTCTCTAGATTTGATCCATCCTATTATGTAGAAACAGTGTAGCACCAAGGATCAATTCCAGTACCTTTTCCTATTACCCTGCTTAGGGGCACAGCCAGGAGTATTAATCCTAACGTGCATATCATTTTGACAGTAGGAGAAAACCAGAGAATCCAGGGGAAGTGGACACAAGGAGAACATACTAACTTCACACGGGTAGGACCTGGGCCACCCTTGGGTTAGAACTCGGGACCTTCTTGCTGGGAGGGAACAGTGTTAATCGAGGGGCCACCATGGTTCAGAGAGCTCCTCTTAGATTTTTTTTTTGTATCCGTCAAGAATATGGACATGATGTAGTGTTATGTAATGGATTTGAAAAATGTAGGGAAGACAACTGCACTATGGAGGAGTGGTTAAGAAAGAACAAGCAAAGTGTCTGTGCAGCAAGAGAAATCTTGATACAGGACCTTTCAACATGCTTTCTGAAAGACCTGGGGATCAAACCATCAATCTAGCAATTACTAGATGACCCACTCTACCTCATTAGCTAAATGGATAATTTCATGAATAGGAGCCCTTTGGATGGACAATATCAATCAGTATTCAGATTATCTAATGCCATACATCTACACGCTCTGATAGAGTATTTGGCAGTAATGCACCTTAAAGATGTTTGCCATCCGCAATCAAAAAAAACAACTCTTCCCCTGATAAATATGGGAGATGTTTGACCTCAGCACCTCAAGCCAATAAGCTCAAGGACTTTCAGGCCTTTCTGTTAAATTCATTGAACTTGCCTTAACTTAACTTAATCTTACATAATCTAAACCTAACCTTAACCTAATTCTTCCTTTAACCTAACCTTGACCTAAAGCTAACCCTAACATAACAGATACCTTAGCTGATGGCTAACCCTAACCTTAACCAATAGCTAACCTTAAACTAATGAATAGCTGTCAACCTAATCCTAACCTGAACCAAATGTTTCTGTTAGATCAGAAGCTTTCTGCCACAAGCCCAGAAGGCAAAACTTTTCTATTTGTTTGCCAGATGTTATGCGTTTCAAACCCACCACTGGGAATCAAGATGGGCATCCGGCCTTAATCGCCCTCAGTCTAAGTCTGTGTCCACCCTCACAACATGGGGAATAATCATGACATGTAAAATGGACCTCTCATTGATAATACACAATGTTCTTAAAGTTGAATTATTTGGGCATCTCCTTGGCTTATTACTGATTTTTTTCTTTTTAATTGTTTGAAGTGGAACATTCCCAAATAAGAACTTTCCCATTTGTTTGAACATATAATCAGCCTGTCACCAAGTTCCTTCATTCACCTGTCTGCCCTCTGCCTCAGCCTGACCCTCATCTCCATTACCACAACCATTCCCCCTTCATCCTCCAATAAACCCACTTTTCTCCACAACCCTCTTTTCTACGTCTACTTTTTAGGTTCAGAAAACAAGCCAGCCTTAACAGATGTCTTTGAGATTATTAATATGTACACTGCTAAAACAAACACCACATAAAGGAAAAAGTAATGATAATAGCTTATTTTATGATGCCACCTTTGATCTCATCATTTGTCACAAGACCACCTAAAACCTTCCATTACTTAACAAAGGATTATTCCAGGTTTGAATAAATCCTCACAATGGGAAATTTGTGTTGAACTAGTCGAGATGGAAAAGCCATTCTACTTGACTGAATGTAGTTCATTTTGAAACTAGGGAAAGATCACCCATGAGACAGTGCTGCCCAGAGGCACTGGTCTTCAAACAACAGCCAGTACCATAAGCACAGCACAGTTGGACAACGGTGGCCAGCTCTGTGGCTTAAGGGCAGGGCCCAGATGCAAGAGCTAATGTGGACTATGAGGAAAGAGCAGACAATCATTTAGGAAGAGGAAATAAGATGGTTTACATCAGGTGAGTAATTTTGTTTACCTTTGGGGCTTTGTGAAAGTGTTGTGCAGCTGTGATGATTATGGGGGTTATGATGGCTGTTATCCACAGTCATTGTGCTCAACCTACTGTCAGTTTCAATTACCACAGTCTGTGCCTCCCAATCCTAACCCAAGCTGTATGCCCCCCGTGACGGCATTATTGCTGTTAAAAGAAAATCCATATTGGATTGTCTTTGTGCATTTGTGCTCTAATCAGACCGCAACAGAACGGAAGGGTCAATTATGTTTGAGGCTTTTGGGTCATCAAGGTTTTTGTCTGTCTAAATGAGCCTCGTTCTTCCAGGTTTTGAGACGTAAACACCTCTTGAGTTCAAAGTTCAAGCAGCTTCTATTTTATTTGCTGCGATGGATTTGCCAAAAATCATAAAGCATGTGTCATAAGTGGCCACATTGATATCAATAGGCTCATTGACCTCTTCCCCTACTGTAATTCTTCTCCACTGCATTTACTTTCTTATCTATTTGAGAACAAATCTCTTGAGAGCAAGGCAAAAAAATGTATCTGTGGCTAGAAATATACAGCGCATGTAATCTAGGGGGAGGTGTTCACCACATCCTCCTATCAAAATCCCCAGAAGTCAAAATTATTTTGTGCTTTCTTGAAAATTGTCCATGATAGGGGAAAGGTTGTTTTTTTTTTCCCCCATTGAAATAAGTTTAATTGCATTTGTATATTTTGCCCTCAGGCCAGGTTCACCCTCAACTGTTTAATCCTCATACGGAACTGAGTGTAACATACATATATAATGCATGTACTCTGGAACACTCTTAATAGAGGAAGTAATTAAATAGAAATAATTTTAAGTCACTGCTGTTATCGTCACACTGGTTTGAGCCTGACACAGACAGGGATATAAAGCAGGGGTTGGAATATAGAAATGCATGGAATGAGGGAGGGGTAATGAGGACTGGAAGTGAGATTGGTCCCGTCAGTGTCTCATATGAGGCACTGGAAATTCACCTTACCCAAAAGCCAGAGACTCCTCCACAGCAAATCCCTGGGACTGTTGATAACCTTGTCATTAAAACGAAAGATTGCCAAATACTGAAACTTTAACCAAGCTACGGCAAAAGAACTTGCCAACTGCAGCTGGATGTAGAAATTGTAAATACAGGGATATCTAAAAACAAGCATGATCCCAGCCTGGGTCTCAGAACTGGATGTTTGGACAGATGTATTTGGTTCCCCAAAGCAGGTCTTAACTATGCCATCATTTTTTCCTCCTCTCACAGATAGTTACCCCCAGTTTCCCTGAGAGGGCTACAATGATCAAGACATATATATTTTTATGTTCAGGAACATTAGATGTACTAGTGCCAGACAATATCGCAATCATGCAGCACATCAGACAGTGAATTTTCTCAACTAGTGCATAGCTATTTTAGGAAAAAAGGTATTAAGTTAAGTGCTTTACACACATGATTCGTCATTAGTTGTTTTTACTATACACTCATGCAGCAACATTCAGGATCATTTAATTCTTGCACCTTTTCACACATGACAGGACAATGTCAAGTCAAGTGAATTTTATTTGTATAGCCTATAACCAAATCCAAAATCCTGTCCCAAAAATTAGACAACACCCTAGTTTTAGCTAGTTATCCCTTCTTCTTCTTTCGATTGCTCCCATTAGAGGTCTCTACGGTGGATCATCTATTTATTGTGAAGTTTTGTCTTTCACATGTTTTACAGATACTGTTACTGTTCATTAATGTTGAATGTAATATACTAGAAACCACAACCACAGTGTTCATGTGACCGCACCCAATTCTCCTCCTGAATTTCACACATTCTCATCTGGTCACCCTAGCATGAAAGCATCTATAATCAGATGAATTTAAACCTTTACATGAGCTTCCTTGCAATGTTACTTGCTTTTAGTCATGAAAAAAGCCTTACTACAATTTTCCCTAAATTATTACATGGGCTTGTGGTGGGAAATTTGCAGTAAAGATTTTCCTGGATTTTGATCTCTGCTCCTATTCATAAATGACCTCAAGCGTCCTTGAACATTTCATAATAAAAATAAATAAATACATACATAATCTCCTTTATCAAGATAGTGCACATTAATCAACTTTTAGACTATGAATACCTCGGATTTAGTCACTAGGGTAATTTTAATTTGTTGTCCCAAGCAATTGGTGGTTCACTATCTTGCTCAAGGGCACTTCAGAAAGAAATTCTGAAGGAACCAGGGAACAAACCACCAATCTTTTGACTAGCAGATGATCACCCTACCACGTGAGCTATGCCACCCCAGTTCAGGAAAAGGCTGCATGTATGTAAGCAGTATCAGACTGATCAGTATCAAATTTATTCTAGTTACAAATGGGCTATAGTTGAATCACATCAGGGCCAATAAAGGACTAACTACTTTCCAGGTCATAATGCAGTCCAAGGCATTGGCATTAGTTTATGGCACAAGTTGATATAAAGTGTGGCCAATTATTTTTTTGCCAATTTTGAGACACGCAATACTGGCGGTAATTGGCTGCAATGGAGGCGCAGCTGTAAAAGGGTTGTATAAGAGGGAATAAATTATCAGCAGGAGAGGTGGGGGCTGTCTTCAAATATGACCAATCAAATCAGCTCCCCTCATTCCCTTTAAAAGCAGCATACTTTGTCATGGCGAATTCCCAATTTTGTAATGGATGGCAAAAGTCCAAGTGGCCAAGGCTAAGTTTCCTCCTCCCAGGAAGAAACTGATGTCAATGTTCAGGAGGTGGAGTCACCACGTCTGCATATGATATTAACACCAATTCCAGTGTGATATGAGACAACATCCAAACATAACTATTTTGACAGGCTGCCGTTTAACATGCCTTTGTTCTCACCAGTGTATTTCTCTCTAACCTGAACATTCAATGAGTAAAGCAGGAGACCTTAAATAGTTGTTATCACAGGTCACTCTAGACATCAGTTTGTTCTTTCAGGTTGAACGAAGTTAGCTGAAATATCAAAATCCCCATCACTATATTGATTTCAATGTGCAGTGATGCATATTACTGTCTTATGTTGGAAGACAAGGATATACATGGAGATATTTTGTTTTATGATTGAAGTGTTTTAGGACAGTAGTCTTTAGTTGAATTATTCACGAAATAAGCCAACATAATACACAAAACTGGTGAGTGGATGATTTTTAGATAAGTCTATGCTTAGTACACCTTTGCCTGAGGCCAGAAATTACCACAAATGTCCTGCGTCTGCAGTGAGATGTGGTCTGACTGGGTGGAGATGGAGGTGTAACATTTGATTTTATTTAGCATCAAAGTAGCACTATGCAACCGGATTTTGGCTGATTCACCCTCTACTGCACATCAAGGGAGCTGCGGTAGCTCAGTTATAGAGCATGTGCTTTGGGAACTGACAAGCCAGAGGCTGCTGGTTCGAACCCAGTGTGTGTGTGTATGTGTGTGGGGGGGCGGACGTCAGGAAGCAAATCCAGCCTTAATCCCCCATGCTCCAGCTAAAGTCCATGCCCTACAAACTTCTCACGCTCAGACAAGAGAAAAAACACCTTCCACCCAATGAAATTGTCACTGCATCTGAGTTGGTGCTAACATTGGCCCTGCACCATCCGGAAACAACAGCCTGTAATCTTTGAAGCCAGGAGGATAAATGATTGATGTATAATTCCGTATTAATTATCCCCCACTAAAATATACAGGGGATAGTAGGAGGATTTAACAGTACCTGAGTCTAGTGAATTTGAAACCAATTTCTCTTGTGTTGAAATTGGGACAATGCAATACCCGGAGCAACAGGGGTCTGCTGAGCTCTTATGGAGACACCTCTTTTGTATTTGCACATGCTTAAAGTATAACAGACTGAAATTATGTCACCACAGCATACCTCTTCATCATATTAGAAACCTGTACAAGAGCTAAAAGCCTTGTTTTCCAGGGGAGGCTGTCAGCACACTTGCTGATGAGTCAAGCAGTAGTGAAAAGGAATTACAAGTTCAGCTCCCCTGGCAGTGTACCTTGGCCCTGTTAGGGAAGAACATGCTCCACTCTACTGCCCATTTACTCTACAGATATGGGCAGCTCAGCTTTTACTGGATGTTTACTCCTGAGGGGATTGGCTCCATCCTGTTAAAGTTCAGGTCAATTCTTTCTGGGGGGGTTTTCTGCTGCTCCTCCTCCGTCAATCTAGTCACCCTCCTTTATAAATGGTACATCAAAACGAGGACAACATTAGCATTACCAGTCAAACCTGGTCAGGCCAAGTGCTGCATGCAGATTTGGAGACCCCAAATCTAAAATGTATCTTTCTCCAAGAAAAGAGTAATGCTCAAGATGCAGCCAACTACCATATGTGAATGAAAGGTGAGATGAAATACACTCACTGTGTTTGAGTACTATGCACAGTATGTTTATCCCTAAGAAACTAGAATGTTATACAATTAATTAATACCCAAATCTTCACATAAATCTTATTTCACCAATGAGGTAGTCATATCTGACAACCCCTGCTGGAGGTTAACTGTGTTCCTTATTACAATACAGAATTGAATAGCTCTAAACATCCATGTTTAATTAAGACAATAATGAGCCATCAAAGACTATATAACACTTTAGACTTTATATTACAATGTAACCTCACACTGTTACCCCTCTGTAAAATACCACGGTAATGATGAAAGTAGAGGGGTGAGCCATAAAATCCTTCTACCACCCCGCCCCCAAATAAGTCTGACACTGATCTTGTTCAAGAACATAAATTCATGATGAATCCATAGCATCCCTTTTTGGCCCCAGCAGGGAGCACATGTCACATAGGCTTTTCACACCATCTTAGAGACAGGACAGTCAGGCAGACAGCAAATCTGCTTATTTAATTCATCAAACCATGAAGTGTACCTCATGGAATAGTGACACTTACCACGAGTAGATATTGCAGGAAAACTCAGCCCCGCAAGGTCCTGTGGTCATATTAGTTTGAAATGTAACCAGTTACAGACAACAAATTACATGGCATTTTTGTAACTACTAATATAATTAATTGTATTATGTGAAATATTATCTAATCTGAATATTTTAGATCACTTATGAATTGCTTGAAAACAAAGCATTGAAAATACTAAATCTTGAACTAAAAAAAGGAAGCAGCCATAAAAATTTGAGTCACAAATGCTATTTTTTCTCTTTAAAAATCTCCAAACATTTTAAATTTTAAAAAATGCATTTTGCATACTCATTATTTACAGTTGGTCAAATCAAATTACGCTTACAAGACAATACTTTTATAAACTACAGGTAATAGAAGTCACTGAGTTACTCGAGCCCACCTATCTACCTACCCCTCCCTCTCATGTATTAAAGTCTTGAAGTAGGATGTAGTAAAAAATATTTTATTTAGGTGAAAATATACACATTTTACATTATAGGGTAGGACTTTGTCATCGAATGGAATGAAATCCTTTTATAGAGGCAGTGAATATTATTGAGTATTTAATATATAAATTAGGGGCGGAGTAGCTCAGTGGGTAGAGCGGTCATCTGGCGATTGGAAGGTTGCAGGTTTGATCCCCGGTCCTGCAGAAAGTAAGTTAAGATGTCCTTGTGCAAGACACTGGACCCCTAATTTCTCCCCAGGCATCACATGGTGGCTTCTTATTGTTCCTATACAATAACATGAGTCAAATGCAGAGAATTGCAAATTGACCCTTGCGGAACTGATAAGAGAACAATTATAATAATTATTGTTATTGTATTTAAATCCTTGTATAGGGACAAATGCATATTAATGAGTATTTAGAATATGAATACACCAGATTTAGCCACCAGGCTCATTTTCACCCATTGTTCCAAGCTGTTAGGGGTTCGGTGTCTTGTTCAAAGATACTTCAACATGCTTTTTGAAGGAACCGGGGATCAAACTACCAATATTCTACCAACCAGAAAACTGCTTTAACTCTTGAGCTATGGCATCTAATATAGTAGCTTTCAAATTATGACCTATGAGCTATGACCTATGAACATTCCTCTTTTAAGATTAAGGATTTCAACACGGTGACCTTAAAATTTGCCTCCAGCCCATGTTAACAGCAACCCAGCCTAAGAATATTTCCACCACAGCCCTGATGCTGGGATGTCCTCTAGCCAGGATTTTTGGGATAAATCCTGGAAATAAATACTGGGATATCCTTAATTATTCAGAGAGCAACGTTTGTATATGCTGTTTTTTTATTATTATTATTAGCTTTGCGACTAGAGGGCTGGAAGGCTCTACATTCAAGTCATTTGTTTACACACTCTAAAGAGTATAAATAGACACAATGGGCCTAAGCACACTCAGCCAACCACAGGAAAGGCTAATGTAATTTGACAGTTGGCTATGGCTACATTTCTTCCACCCTCCTACGTAGTATAATTAAATTAGCCAGTGTGGTGAGATCATCTGCAATATCCTTGAGGCAGAAGTCTGAATAGATCTGGGTTAGGAATAACTTTAAGGGGGGATGAGGCTTGTAGACAGGTAGTGAGGTCAAGAGGGCAGGTCATTAGGGACGGAATAGGAGGTTTCATAATTTCCAATCATTATTGATTAAAAGAGAAAACTATTAAGGATTCAGCAGGGGACAGATGAGGCCCTCTCAAATGCAGCTAATGCTGAGATTCATCTCAAGTGGAGCTACAGAAGTCCTCCAAAGGACAGTCTCTCCATGGCACTCAATAAATGTTCATAGTATGAGACGCTCCACACAATAGAAACACAATGAGGTTTTTAGTGACAATGGGAACCTGAGAGCTCTACTATTTTGAAGCCCTTCGAAAGATCCATTAATATGTGATGCATTCAAGGAGCCTTGTTTCTTTTTGCAGAGTGAGTCCAGTAATGGCAGCCATAGTGGATGATGTCAAATAGGAATAATGATGATCATCACCATAAGAAATGTTACTAAACTAATATAGATTGAGGAATTGGGTATCATAAGGATCATGATTTTTAAGGTGAAAAATGAATGGTTATTAGTGGGATTCAGGAGAAGGTTGATGACTCCTCTATACAGGTTAAACATAATAGTAAATGTCAATCTAACAATTGTCTCTGTTTTTGTGATTTACTGAATATATAGTTTGAGAAGAAGTAGAGATCCCTATTATTAGTACCCTTTTTCCCCATCAAAAATGAATATAGTTAATACAAAAAGTTTTTTTGAAATGTAATTCTGCAATAAAGTAATTCACTGGGAGTCAGATTTCAAGTTATTTTGAGTAAACATTAGCTTCTCCCCTACTGCAAGAAAAAAAAGTCTCACATGGATGTTTCTAGCCATACTCCCTATTTGCTGTTAAGTTGTGCAGCTTCTGAAGCTTCCTTTATCTGAATGCTTGCAGGTTTCCTGAATTTAAATTTGCTGTTTGTATCTCTGTTGTGTTAGTCTATGTCAGGGCTAGCTATGTTAATTGACTTTCAGCAGGTGGTTTTGTACCATTTCCAGATCGGCAAAACTGACTTTTTGGCATCCCCTTCCATGTCACCTTAGCTTTCTCTAACGCTTTCTTCTACTCTGAAGTAAGAATCTTCAAAAAATTTCAGAGATTTGATACAGCAGGGGAGACAGTACATGATTGAAGGGAAAGGCTATGCTATTTCATTTTAAAATGATGTGCAATTTTATGGACTCACCATCAAAAGAAACCCTGTAAAAATAATTATAGAGCTAGTTGAGTCCTGTAGACTAATTTTGACACCACAATGACTATTGGAGGTTACAGAATTGACAGGAGGTGGTGCCTGTGTGGAAGATGCCTGCAGGTGGCGCTTGCGATAATGCAAATAAATGTGTGTTTTTTTCAACACAGAGAAAATGAATAGTTGACACCAAATGATGCATACAAATAAACTCATAGCATTCTTTGAGACACAGTATTTAATTTTTTTATGAAAGTACATGGGTCTGCAGTAGCTCAGTGGTTAGAGCACTCACTTCGGGAACTCACAAACCAGAGGCAGCAGGTTTGAACCCAACACAGGGCGTCAGGAAGGGCATCCGGCCTTAATACCCCACGCTCAGTCTAAGTCCGTGTCCACCCCCAAAACATGCGGGCTAACTGTGACGTGTAAAAAGTGACCTGTCTCATCAATGTAGTGCTACTTCCAAAATCTGTTATTTGGCTGGTTTTGAGAGGACAG
>OMLC01003460.1:5689-28021 GCA_900302585.1 Regalecus glesne | reverse complement strand
TTTCCTGACATCCCATGGTGGGATCAAACCCACAACATCTGCCTTGTTATTTCCTAATGTGTGGATATCTCCTGCTTAACTCCTGCCCCCCCCGAGCCTTTCAACACCATCTCCTCCCTCTCTTCTCCTTCCACCCTCCCAGTTCCACCAGTTTGACAGATGGCCATTGACACGGGTCGAACATTCTACACAAGCGATGAGTTGTGTTCCTCCACAGTGTGGGAGAATTCCCTGTTTCCATTCATCCATTATTCACACACACACACACACACACACACACACACACACACACACACACACACAGTTCTACATTGAACAGAATCTATTAGTAAGCTTTAAATGGCTACACCTTCCTGCCCAGTGGCCGCAATTGTGAAAAGCATTATTGTACCATAATGTTATATCAATCACTGTTCATGAGAGGAAGGGTGGAAAAGCGTTGCCAACTATGACCCAACAAAATCTTATGAATAAATAATGCTCCATTTTAGGGGAAAATATACTCACACGCGTGCGTGCACGCGCACACAGACTCACACACACACATAGTGACAGCAATGAAATAACCCAAGGCACGCACCTATTCCCTTTGTTTACAGAGCAGTGCAAAGTCATAAAAACAGGACCTATGATATTATCTACCTAATGCTTGGTCAGACTTTTACTTGTAGCGTGGGCCATAGCAGCTTGCTGAGTGTTTGAAATGGGGTTTGTGTTTCATATCAGTTGGACAACTTAAGCTCTGCTCTGAGATCATGGCCACTCAGTGAAGGAACCGGATGCTCATTTTCTGCTCAACGTCCACCTTTTCCAAAACCTAAGAGAATGGTAAATAGAATCAACCGTGGCCAAGTTCCATCAAAATGAAGAAAGTGAGATGTGTGCAAACTTTTAAAAAATATAACTCTTTTGAGCACTTTAGTCAATAAAAAAGGTATCTTGCGCTCAAATATATGTCATATTGGATAAAACATTCTGCTAAATGAAATAGAATTTAATTAAATCTCCTTAAACAAGGGGAAGGACAACACTGTGATCTATAAAACAATTAAGAGAAATAGTCAATGAAAAATACATTACAGAAGTTTGAAATCGCATTTTAAAATCGCTCTGTAAAAATAAGTCTTAAAAATAAGTTTTAAATAAAATAATGAAACTGTTTGGTTACAGTGGAAAAGTTATTTCACATTCCAATCCCAATATCCTGCTCAAATTTTCAATATTCCAAAGGACAACAGTTCTATGTTGTAGCACCATTGTTGCAGAATGGCCAGAACAAGGTCCAAAATTTCTCCAGGACTCAGTGAAAGCCACCCATACCAAATCTATACCCACTGACAATTCTGAAGGCAGTATGAATGGAGAAATTCACCATACATTCTGGTTCCCATGTTTTCCTCAGCCATTTGTACACATCAATGAGATGATAGCTTGGCCAGTTTAACTGAAAGCAAGACTAACAATATCACTCAAACAGTGAGGACAAGATTGATAACCATGTACAAAAAGATACCTTGATAAATTCATTGAAGGAAATTGAATTGTCTCCATTCTGGTCAGCCTCTTGGATGGTCCTATCAGCAATGCTGCCAAGCTGTTCGTCCGAAATATTGACACCAACCATCATCCGTAAAACCTATGAACCCGACAGAAAAGTTATATAGCAGTTTCAAAGAATAAAAATGAAAACAGTCTGCTTGACATGTCTTGATTAGTCCCCACAGTTTGAAAATGCCATAAAAATAAAATGAGTTGAACTTCTATTTCTTTGTTATGTGCTACCCTAGATTTGTAGTTATAAACACCAGCCACATTGGATTGTTGGAATGAAATGATTATCAAAACAATGAACACACTTTAAAAAAGAACATCAATTTGGGGAATATATTTAATCATATCAACCAGTGCAGAGCACTAAGGTGGCCATGCATAAATGTTTGTTGCAAAACAAGAATTGTCTGAGGAGTTATTCAATCTCCTGGGGTTACAATAATTGCCGATCACACAATGTCACCAAGACGGCTGCTCCGAGACACCAAATGATACAGGAAGAGCAAAGGGAGCCAAAGTACAGTAGATTAGACTGTACTCATCCCGTACTTAACAGTTGAAGTTGCATAATAAGAGGGGAAATTCTCCTCACTGAAGAGAAAATTCCAATACTTTGATAGATAATAGTATTGGCCAATCACAGAGCCAATAAAATTCTCACTGGTTGTGGTTTATTGCTAAAAGGAAACGGTATAAAAAGGCATGCTTAGGAGTATGGATTTAATTTCCTTTGTTCTCCCAAATGTGTTTTTTTACTCTGCATCCTGTTCACGGCACCAACCAGACACTCACCTGGAGTAGCTCGTCACGAGAGATTTTGTCATCCCTGTCCAGGTCATAGAGACGGAAAGCAACTGAAAAATCCAAAAAGGGATTATTTCAGCCTCATTGTGGCTTTTAAATTAATCTCACCCCATCTTTATCATATTACCTCATGTTAAAAAGACAAAACATTTAATCTTCGGACTCCTCTGCCACACCCACTCCCTCCCAAGTCCCCAGACTCACAGAGCAACTTGTTTGTCCTGCTGTTGAGTGGCTCACTGGCAGTGGGGTCCTTGTTCTTTTCATTATCCTCAATTGGTCTGAAGTGAGCTAGGGTTCGCATGAATCCTCTGAAGTTTACTTGGTCCTCTCTGAAACCAAAACAGAGTGGAATAAAGAAAAAGTCAAACTTTCTTACAGAGAAACAAGGATATGCAATAAGAATCTTCTGACTAGGGTAACTAGCCAGGGCATTGCTTATTTTATTCATAATCCTATTGATTTTTCTTACACAAAATAAGTCTGAGGTGGCTGGAAGGACAGTTGTTAACAATGGAAATAGCAATAGACTCAGGTAAACACTATGGAAAATCCAATTGGTTGTAATCCGGCACAATTTCAAGTCTGTATTTTTCACTGATAATGAGCAGTTACTGTGACTCCTTCAAGTAGCCTTAAATTCGTCCAAACCCAAAGCCAAATTCCAACCAGGGAGACATAAAAAAACAACAAAACCTGAAATTAAAACGCCTACGCGCTGGACATTTTGAGATCATAATAATATATGGAATAGACCTCTGGTTCAAAATAGTTGGCCAAACTTATTAAACTTGAGTTTGAAGATCAACAAACCATTCGTCCCAAGTCCAGCTTAATACACTAGTAAAGCCTGCTAGACTGAAAAGTCCTGTTCTGTTTTATTTGTTATTGGTCTAAAGGAAAAAATAAAATTAAAGACCATGGATTTTAAGTCAGTCAGGACACAAACACAACAAAGCACACCAGTCTGGATCAGTGTTGTGGTGAAAGTGACTAGGGACTATGATGTGTAGTCTTGGAAGAAACAACAACATGGCCTGCTGTGAGCAAACCAAGAGCAACAAGTACTCACCCCTCAGGGAAGAAGGCATTAATGATTCTATCTCCAAGAGGATTGATGGCCAGTTCTGGGATCCTTTGGAAATCCTCTCGACTGCAGATGTTGTGAGGGGTGGGGTGTCAGCAAAAGATATTTCATGGTAATAAAAACATACACTTATAGAGAAAGTACCAACCCTGACTGACACTAAACTAGAACAGATGATGGATTCGATATCATTAGCCACTCTACAAACTTTTTGTTTTAAGAATAATTTCTGTCTGATAGAAAAGTTGAAGTGGCACAGAGCTTTAGTAACTACCAGATACTGTGGCCAGATCGTAAAAATAGTTTCCTGAGCAATCGATTGAAACATGAACTTAAAATACGTTTGCGTCTGTCTTGGAAGCCAAAGGCATTAAGAGGATGGTGTGTCTTTAATATATATATATATATATATATGATATTAAAAAATATATATGTGCTATATAAGAAAGAAAGGAAAGGAAAGGAAGGATTCCCTTATCAGTCCCGCGAGGGGAAATTTGGATTTCTCTGCATTTTTGACCCAACCTATATTGTATAGGAGCAGTGAGCTGCCAACATATGGCGCTCGGGGAGCAGTTAGGGGTTAAGTGTCTTGCTCAAGGACACCTCGACACGCTGTATGCAGGACCGGGGATCGAACCTGCAACCTTCCGATTACTAGACGACCGCTCTTCCCACTGAGCTATGCCGCCCCAGACATATATGTGCTATATTCAAAAAGTGACTGTTGTGACAACTGATGAATGATTAAAAAAGTCACCTTGAGCAGTTGGGAGTGCCTTACTGCAATACCCCTTATTCACACATACACAAACAAGTTCAGGCTTCAATGCAAGCACAAGAAGATCCAACAGCATGTTATGTGTCAACAGTAAGTCTTTAAGAAGACAGCGCGCATCAAAGCCCTTTCCATGAGTAACAGTCAGTCTATGAATTCTCTGGTAAGGTAAAAGGCTGCGTGTTTTACATATCAAAGTGCTATATAAAAATAAATCCATTTACCATTTACCTAGTTTGCATCCTTTCACAGCAACATGTAATGATTACCCGTTTCTTACTCAAGATAGGAGTTAAACAAAAACTAAAAGGAACATATCATTAAGGTTTTCAACTGGATACTCATTAAATTGTGTTCTGGAATGATTATATACACCATAAGAGATCCAGTGAGATATTTATGAAACTAAAGAAGGCAAGGAAGGCACACCTGATAACCATAACTGTCTCTTCCATAAGTGTACAACGCTTTGGATGAGGCAAACATAAAGGATATCAATTACTCTTAAGTGAGCCAGTGACTCACCAAACTCCAAAATACTGGTCACGGCAAGAAATGTCTGTCATCAACCCAGCTACACTGGTATCCAAATATATTATAAATAGAATATATCATTCAAAGATGGACAATTTTATTTTTTAACGTAATACCACCTCCAAATATCAACTGGCTATACGGATAATCAGCTGTTGAAAGAAGGCCAATTTGTCGGACAATCACCATCCTTATTCACCAAAATTAAGCTGGTAAGAGCTAATTTTCCCAGTCCATTGGCTTTACTTGTTTGCTACCTGAGGGTTCCGTTTTCCCCTTTATCCAAGCTGGTGAAACGACTGTAGAGCCTGGTGATCTGACTGTGAGAAACTGCAAAATGCGGACACATTATATTAGAAGTTGTCTACTAGCCAAAGAAAGTAAATAAAATACTGTAATGAAAGAAAACATTTTGAGACAAGAATAAAACTAATTGCTATGCTATATCAAACAACACACTAAATAGCCAAGTATGAACTATTTGACGTTTTGCCAGTAAGGTATTGAGAAGTGAAGTGGCTTAAACATTCTCCTTGAAAATAGAAGTATCCAATAAAGATTTACACAGACAAACATGTCAGACTGAACCCTTTCTTTTGATAGATTTAAAAATGAAACTTGAATCTGTTTTAGGTTATTTAACTAAGATGCTACTAGGTACATAATACAGGTTAACGCTGTGGACTAGAGAAACTTTTAGTTAACTCTCAGGTTCAGGTCTGACTCGACGTTTACCATAGCTCAACTTACAGCCAGTCTCCTTCTTGATTTCCTCGATCTCTTCTTCTCGGAGTAACGTGGACGCTCGGGATCCCATGGTTTAAAGACTAAAACTGAATACAAACTCGACTAGAGGGATGTTGCAAACGGCTGCCACGGGTTTTGGGGAGTAATGCTTGTAACAACGAGAGTATTTGAACGAGGGAGGGTGATATGATAAATATACTCCAGCTAGCTAAACGTTACTACCAAACGAAGGCTAGAAAGAGGCTAGCGCGCAAGCAAGTTAGCTTAAGAACCTTATTTACTGTGTTTTGAAAGAGGCGTCTGACGCAACGTGTAAAATGCCTTGTAGAATAGACTTGAATCCAACCAACCGCTCCGAGGGTTTCTTATGATCTACAAGACGTCTGTATGTTATTAGAGCTTTTCAGAGCTGCTGCTGGCTACCTTCCTCCTCTGATTAGTGGTGGGTGGAAGTTTATATAGTTTTTCTTCTTCTTACTCTTCTTAGTGAAATTTATCTTAGTTGGTGAATAACGTTATGACGCATTATCGCCACCAAGCGGCATGGAGCCTATATGGTGAAAATATTATTTCACTGGGTCTTTATGAAGGTCGAACTCCCCTTAAGCAAGACGCTCTTCCCCTAATTGCTCTGGCAATCGTCTGACAATCGGTCCTGCAGAGAACATGTCGAGGTGTCCTTGAGCAGAACACCGAGCCTCTAACTTCTCCCTGAGAACCATATGGTACCAGCTCACTGCTCCTATACAAAAGGATGGGTTAAAATGCAGAGAATTCCAAATTCCTCCTTGTGGTTATGGGACTGATCGGGGAATCTGTTTTATTTCATTCCCCATGGTCCTGAATATCTGTTAATGTATATGTGCAAATACGACATGGTGTCAGAATAGTTGGATTAACATGGACGTCACTGGAGTTCTTTCACCACAGATGGATCGGGTTTCTCTGGACTTACTGGGAGAATGGATAAAAAGTTCTGACAGCATGTGGATCCCATGTTCGTGGGCCTGTGGAAAAGCAAAGGACAGAAGTGCAGCTACCTGGCTATGTGGATTGGAGAGAAAAGGAGAAAACTCGTCAACGCTTGCGTTTTCACTACAGATGGTGCTGAAAAACTATTACAACCGCTTTGAATCATATGAAGAACATGACATATGCCAGATACAACTTCCATGAGACGGTTCAGGGACCTATCGAGTTGTTTCGAGCAATTTGTCACTGCATTGAAACTGCTGGTTAAAGAACTGTGATTATGCCAACAGGGAGGAGATGGTTAGGGGTCCCATCGTGTTGGAATTCAGCCAAAGTAAGAGAGGAACTCTTAAATGTGGGCACAGAGCGGATATCAGACAAAGCCCTAGGCGTTGTTAGATCACACCAGCTAGCCCTGGCACAGATGAAGGCCTTTAGCTGTGCTACAAACAGCCCAAGCGAAGAGCTCGGGCCCACCAGACCACAGAAAGCAGAGAGGATTTTAAAAGTGAGTGATGCAGACGTGAGAAGCAGGAATACAGGATACTGTGGAAATAGAGTGCAAGGAGAGAGAAAAAAAAGCACTACAAAACAAAAACAATGAACTAAATGCAGCAAATGGAATCACTTTGCCAAGGTTTGCAGGACTACTAACGTAAATAAATCAGTGCACTGAGACACAGTCAGTAAAGGGGCAGGCTATTTCTATTTGGAGATGCAGAAAGGCAGAGGGAACGTTTTCAGAAATAGAACAATATTTTGGATGCATAAAGGGGGGGCATAGAGTTTGAGTTTAAACTAGATACGGGTACGGAGATCAACGTAATTCCCTTGAGAGAATATATGTGACTCCCTTCCAAACAAAGACAGACACAAATGGTTTCCTTCTACGGGTTTTTAATGAAGGCTTTGTCCCCACAGCAAACCATACATCTGAACAATACACGATATCAAACACAAACGACGTGACTTTTTCGAGTTAGCAAACACAGAAAACAATGTCATTCCAAATGAAATCAAATAACAAAAACAGCAAAAGATATTAATTCAACGTTGAATTTTGGTCATAAAGGTGGATTTTGGGGTAAGGTAGAAGACTGATGGTGGATCAACACTGACTCAAAATTGTGCTGTGGTGCAAATTTAATGATGGAAATGCCAACATTGAAACAGTGTTAAATCTATACTGTTTAACTTTTCCTTTCAGGTTTCAACGTTTATTTAATATTGGTGCCTAACCATTTTCAACATTGATTCCTCTATATTTTCCTATCTGGGAAGATACCCCGTTGGCTGCATGCTATACGAAGGGAAATATTCGTATCATCTGTTATATCATGAAACATTAACATTAACATTAACAGTCTAAAGGCATTAATAGCTTATATGTGATTTCTCTTGTTCGACGTACTCTTAGACGCATGTAGTGACGACACCTTGCTTCTCTGTCTCTTACCAGCATCTCAGTTGAGGCTCCAAAATAAAAGTATTAACTTCTATTACACAACAATGCTATACAAATATACAAAAATACGGACCAGAATATATTCCTGCACACGGAATCATTCACCATTGGAAAAGCTTTACGGAATATGTAACTAACATATAGCGAAATAAACAATATTACAGCCTGAAGGATGAGTGCAGGCTTCAGCCAGCTTTACGCAGACTACCTGGCTATGGTGGAGAACAGCTCACCGTAAAAGCCACAGGCACGTTGAGATGTCAATACAATGTGAGACATAATTGTTGGACTGTGACATTGTCGACACTCAAGCACCTCCAGTGGTAGGACTACGAGCGTCCTTGGAGAAGGATCTCATCGAGCTAGTGTTGTCAGTAACTGTACTAGCTGAGAAACAAACTGTCATGGAGGCGTTCGATGAACTGGATTATTCCCAGGCGATTAAACATACGTATTTACCCAGCAGCAACACCTGTCATCTGCCCACTGGGAGGCGCACCCCTCACCCTACGCCTAGAGGAGGAACTGAAACACATGGAGAACACTGAGATCCCTGCCAAATTGGCCGAACCGACAGAGTGGGTCAACGCACTGGTGGTCGTTGAAAGGCCAGTATGGTCAGGCAAGATGAGAATTGACCTGGAACCCCAGATAGCTGAAGGCTATCAAGCGCCCGCACTACCCACTACAAACGCTAGAGGTCCTTGCACCCAAACTATCAAACACGCACTGCTTCATAGTATTGGATGCAAGGTCAGGATATACCATTTTCTGCGTTTTCGTTTGGCCTTACCTCCGCTCAGGGTGTTTTTCCAGCTAAAAAAAATCAATGACACATATGAAGGCCTTGATGAAGTAGCAGCAATCGTAGACGACATCATGGCACGACCACAGAGGAGCACAATCGGAACTATCGTGCTATGCTGCTGAGGTCACGGGAGAGGAATCCAGCTCAACCAAAACACAAGTGAGTTACTTTGGGCATCGTCTCTCTGCTGAAGCTATCAAACCGGTTCTAGAGAAAATATGTGCCATCTAGAAGATGAAGGCACCGAAGAACCGCACAGAGCTGGAGACCATGCTAGGCATGATGTATCTTTTCTTTGCTCTAATCTAGAGTTGCCTATTGCATACTGCTGGGTCATTCTCTTTGATACCCCTCTAGTCTAGTGTCAACAGGAAGGAAGAAACCGTAGCATGTGTCTCCTCCAATAGCCCTCACTATTTCACACATCACGGTCTCACGGGGAGAGCACAATGCTTAGCCATTGGAGGAGAACAAAGAAGAGCTCTTTCCTTTCACTTAACCGAGAGGCCCGGATGACCCAGAGGGGGTCACTAGCATACCTAAAATCCTTTATCCAACCTAAACCCTATACTCATGTGAGGTTTAGCAAATTATGCCTCAAGTTTGAACCCAGCCTCATTGAGATCAACGCGCCCATGAAGCAGCCGCCAAAGTAGTCCAATGAATTCCTGTGGGACAAACAGCATGACACCACATTACAGATGATGAAAGACAATCAGAAGAGAGCCAGGGTCAGTCCTTGCTTATTTCAAACCTGTCAAGGATTTTAGCTTACAGGTGGACACATCCATGGATGGACTGGGTGCTGTGTTGATGCAAGAAGGGAGGCCCACAGTGCTTAATTTTGCAATATTTCAGTTTTGAACTGCTTGCGCTCCTGGACCTATTTGCGATTATCGATTTAAAAAAAGTTTTCCCTACTGTCCCAAGCGATAATATCCAATCACATCAATAATTCGTCCGTCCAAAAAGCAACATCACAGACACAAAGAAGCACAAGCACACGCACAAAGTTGCTCCCCCTCCTGAAATCACTAATGTCAATTGCATATAATATAGCGATAATGGCCAATCACATCAATGAATTCAGTCAAGACCAACATTTCAGGGATATTTACAACAACATCACTGGTGACTTTTTTGGGTCAACTTTTTTTGCACTCCGGTACCTCAGAGTCTTTAGTTATCCATGTTACAGAAGCAGTTTTGGCTCAGGGATTTCCAGATTTACAAATCAAGCACTGGAGGCCCATCAGCTCCACATCCAGATCTCTCACATCCAGTGAGGTTAACCATGCACAAATCTAGAAGGAAATGTATGTTGTACATTTGTATGGAGTTAAATGTTTCCACCAGTACACTCCAGATGGAAGGAGATCAGAGCAGCGATGGAAAAACGATTCACAACTCAAGCTGCTAAGCCAAGTTATCCTGGACGGAAGGCCTGAGGAAAAAAATGAAATGCCCTCAGCAGGGCCGTGTTTTAGGGGGTGAAAGGTGATGACAATTCTTGGGGCCCACAGCCCTTGAGGCCCCCGTAAACCCCCCCAGTAGTCTATTATGTAGGCTAAAAGCTGGTGGGTGGGGGGCCATAAAATATTCTTTCAGGGGGCCTAGAATTCTTAGCAATGGCCCTGGCCCTCAGCAAATATTGGAAATTTGGAATCACCGAGATGAGCTGTCAAAAATAAACGGAACTGTCTTGAAAGGGGAGAAACTCATTATCCCTGCCAGGCTCAGAGAAGAGATGTTGAGTAAGATCCATACAGGTCATATGGGCATGGAAAAGTGTCATCAGAAAGCCTCGGACGTTAAGTTCTGGCCCGGAATGTGCAAACGCATTGAGGGACCTGTCAGAAAATTCCACGTTTGTCAGAAACGTTTCCCATCAAACACCAAATAGCCCAGGATGCCTCACCGCTTTCCAGAGAGGCCCTTGCAGGTTGTAGGGACAGACTGGTTTACCTGGAACAACCAAGACTACATTGTAACCGTTGACTATACGGGACAAACTTCAAATCAACACATCAGCAGCTGTAGTTCACAAGCTAAAGGCAGCCTTTGTCAGCCATGGCTTTGTCGAGACTAGTCTCAGACAATGGGCCAAGTGAAAGGAGTTTGAGTTGTTTGCCGAGTCAGGATGTCAGGACCGCATTACTCTCCAAGTAACGACCTTGCTTAGTAGACTGAACCGACCGCAAAAGCTGTCATGGACAAGGCTAAGGCAGACGGTAGAGACCTCTACCTCAGTCTCCTGGAATACTTCAACACCCCGATTGACAACTTCACGTCTCCAGCACAGCTATTGATGAGCTGCAGGTCATATTACACCAGGTGATTAAGAAGTTAAGCTTTAAGCTATACTGGGAAGATCGCTGCCCTATATAATAAATACATTTACAAACTGTAACGATACTGGAATGTTCAAATGTCTACTGAAATGGAATTGAAATGTGTCATCTATTTACTACAGTGTTAATATGTTCATTGGGGTGACATAGCTCAGTGGGGTGGTCTGGCAATCGGAAGGTTGCAGGATCGATCCCGTCCTGCATACAGCATATCAAAGTGTCCTTGAGCAAGACACTTAACCCCTAACTGCTCCCAGAGCGCCATATGTTGGTGGCTCACCGCTCCTATACAATAGGTTGGGTCAAAAACGCAGAGAAATCCAAATTTCCCCTCGCCGGACTGATAAGGAAATCATTATTATTATTAATTGCCAGTGATAGCTGGCTTGTTTTATGAAAACTCATCTTGAAAAGTAAAAAACAAATAACCCATCCACCGTCGACACCTTATCCAGCATCGGGTCACGGAGGTAGCAGATTTCAGTCAGGAACTCCGAGCTTTCCTTTCCCTTGCAACATCAACTAGCTCTGATTGGCGGATCTCAAGGCGTTCCCAGGCCATTGTGAAGATATAATCCCTCCACCTGGTCCTCAGTCTACCCCGTGGCCTTCTCCCAGCCGGACACGTCTGGAACATCTCACTAGAGAGACTAGTTGGCATCCTTATTGGATGCCCGAACAACCTCAACTGGCTACTTTCTACTTGAAGGAGCAGAGGGTTTCCTCCGAGTCCCTCACGTATGACTGAACATCTCCCCCTGTCTCTCAGGGAGACAACAGGCACCCTCCTGAGAAAACCCATTTCAGCTGCTTGTATCCGTGATATTGTTCTTCATTCATGACCCAACTTTCCTTAACCCCCCAATAATGATAAAGTAGATATTTATATTTCTCTACTGATCAGTGTTATAAATGTAACGTCTGTATATTTCAATCATTTTTATGATCAAAATCACTGAATTTATGTATTTCCTGAAGTGATGAGCTGAGCCTCAACTCGGATAATGCAACCCCTCACAAACTAAGTTTGATCACGTAACTTTTGCTTTCTCACTGCATGTCCCCAATGTAATATTTGTAGACACTTCTATTATATGTTCTCACTTTCCATAGAATAGGTAATTTATTTCACTGTGAAATACATATGTGAAATTTTTACGTATGTATATGACATGCATTACATGTAGTATTGTTGATCTGACAAACCCCACTGAGAAATCAAGAGGAGGGGTCTGTCTCACTGAGGGGGGCGTGCAAAAGCCAGGTCTGACTGAGGGAGTCACTGCACTGCCTCAACTGCCACGAACCCCTCCACACGTCACTGGACGAGAGCACTGACAAAAAGAGAAAGGTTTGCATTTTGAGTGATCAAGGACAAGTTTAGGAATAAGTATATTAGGAGACTCAGGTTGGGAGGGTTAGAGACAAAGTAAGAAAGGCAAGATTGAGATGGTTTGGACAAGTGCAGACGAGAGTTTCTGGGTATATTGGGAGAAGGATGCTGAATATGGAGCTATCAGGCAAGAGGAAAAGAAGACTACAGAGGTTTAAAGATGTAGTGAGGGAGGACACGCAGGTGGCTAGTGTGATAGGAAGATGCAGAAGACAGGAAGAAATGGAGATGGATGATTTGCTTTGGCGACCCCTAACAAGGAACAGTCAAAAATAGCAGTAGTAGTAGTAGTAGTAGTAGCAGTAGTTAATGTCTCATCAAATTTACACTTGCAATTATACACCAAGGGTTGGCATGGCTCAGTAGGTAGAGGGGTCGCCTGGCGATTGGAAGGTTGAAGGTTCGATCCCCAGTCCTGCAGAGAAGTGTGTTGAGGTGTCCTTGAGCAAGACACTATTCCCCTAACTGCTCTGCCCTGTGATAGACTGGTGACCTATACGGGGTGTACCCCTCCTTTCACCCAATGGGAATGGAGATAGACTCCAGTTCCCCCGCGACCTGATTTCGGATAAGCAGTTGACAATGGATGGATGGAATTATACACCACTTGATATGAATTATTGAAAATACACGAAATAAAAAGGCAGATAAGTAAAAGAAAATTACTTTGTAGAAACATATCTATATTTTGAGCCTCCCTCAGATTTTTATTTCAAGATTGTTGTTACACAGTATTGTCATTGGCTTTTAAAAAGCCATAAAAACATTGTTTCGTGGTTTGAATTTTACATGTCAGTTCATGCTGGAACTCTAAATTACAAATGAAAATGGAGAAAAAACCAGAAGAGAGATTTTCAATTTGCATGAAAAATTTGAAAACCCAGTTATAAAATTGGAAGCAGTAAAACTCATCCGGAAACTGTTTATTTCAAAAGGGAAATAGAACAAAGCATAAAACCGACTTGTTAACATTTCTCAGTAAAAATCATAAAGATCTTAGGTAAAAAATAAGTGTTTTCATGTGCTAATAACACAGGTGTAAAATTAATCTCTATATCGAAATGATTCCACAGCAGTGCAAAATGTTTTATCTCCTCAGGCATTTACAGTGGCAACAAACCAAGTTCTTCATGAAGCTTGAGAAGATTTCCAGAGATCCTTTACTTTCTAAAATAACACACATAGTCCATGGCCCGCTGAATCCTGGAGATAAAGACAAAAGAACACAAAAACACATTACAGATATGGTATTGGCATTCAGTCGAATAATGGAATAGAATAAATTAATGAGAGACTTGCTGAGGAAAGTGCCTTGGATTCATCTAAATTTGGCTGATAAGAAGGCAATATTAACACCCAAAGAATAAAAAGATGAAACTAAAACCAACCACGAAAAGAAAATGATCCATATACGCACATTAGTCTGATCTTGCATTACAATGACAAAAAGACAAGTTTTGGTAATGGACTGTACCTGTCAGCAGGGTATCCTCCCTCACACAGGTTGACCAAAGCATACAGGTGCCTCAGAGCATACTCCAACTGAAACACAGAAGGGCTTTACGTCACAGATATGACAGGGGGAGATTCATCTGATAAGAGCAGATGAAACTTTCAAGGTGTTAATGTGTAATTTCTACCTAAAGGCTCACCTCTATTGCTCACTGATGTGAGTAACAACTATGAATTGAAATTGACATGCAACTTCGTGCCTCCACACAAGAGGACTTTCAAATGGCAACAACACACTGTTAGCCCTGTGCTTCTGAATCCAGAAATCTTGGATGGGAGGGGTCTAGGATCTGTG
This sequence comes from Regalecus glesne, assembly GCA_900302585.1. Lineage (NCBI taxonomy): Eukaryota > Metazoa > Chordata > Actinopteri > Lampriformes > Regalecidae > Regalecus > Regalecus glesne. The sequence goes on along the minus strand of OMLC01003460.1, from coordinate 13,724 downwards.
AGTCTTACATTATTTCCAATCAATAACCCTTGCTGATATTTACTAGTCATGTCATTGTACAGGAAAGCAGAAGTATTACACATTGATACTATAGAATGATTACGTTTACCTATTGAGGCCATGTCATCATGGTTATCTAGTGGGCATGTTGCCTTAATGAGTTAGGTCCATGACAATACATAAAGGCTGAATAACACATACCTGTGTCCTGCACTCAGCCAATCTATAGACCCACTTCCAGGAACCTCAACAAAACCATGTCTTTGTTAACTAAAGCCAGCATGGAATACACTTCCTGATTCTACCTCGGACAAAGTTAACACCTAATATGAGATTCTGTGAAATGAAGCTGGATTTGTATCACTAGCTGTTCTAATTTGTTGAGAGCTATCAAATATCTACAAAAACAAGGGCTTTCATTCCAACACTGAATCTTTAAGCTTCCAAATGTACTTTTGTGGCATTTTCAAATGGTAAGACAGAAAAAACCCTGCCACTAAGTGGTATTTAGCTTACCAAAAAAAGGAAGTTTTGATAAATTAGCAGCAAAGATGCTAATCTTATCAAAGGAAATAACAAAAGGTCATCTAAGAAAAGGTAATCTAGGACCACTACAATCAAGGACTGTCACATATGAACATAGCTAGTGTCGTGAAGATTGTTGTTTTATCATTCTATTTGAAGTACATTGGACAGCCATGTAAGCAGAGTCAAATTCCATGTATGTGATAACCTACATTACCAATAAACTGATTCTGACTCTTAACTGTGAACATAGAGCCAAATATAGAAATGGTTGACGTCATGACAGTATTGAAATAAGCTTAAAAATGTCAGCCCCAGATTCAAATTTTGAAAACTCCTGTCTCTTCATTTAGACAGAAATAAAGATAATCTGTCCCCCATTTTCCATTATGAACTAAATCAAAACATTTCTAACAAGAGGGTCTAATCTCAAAACTCTGATGAGCCAATTGATCTCTCAAAAACTTCCAACAACCCCTCAAAATAATAGTTCTCTTTCCTTTGCTCTTACTCTGAGTTTAAGCGGGTCATCTTATAAATTAAGTTTCTCCTTCAGTTATGTTGTAGGACTGGGGATCAAACCTGCAACCATCTGATTGCCAGACGACAGCTCTACCCTCTAAGCAATGCTGCCATTTTTTCTAAAATTCCCACCTAAATGTACAAAATGTGTGTGTGTGTGTGTAAGGCTCAAAATCTGGTTTTAGTGAAGCATCATTTAAAGAAAGGACCCTGGGCCGTTTGTACCTCAGTTTTATGCCAGTTGAAACAGTTATGTTTGTAGTGCTCGACTGCTGCCTTGTAGCAGCTGTACTGGGAGAGCTCCATTCGGTTGTTCATGATGTTTTGAGTCTTGAGTTCATCTCCTGTCACGTCCTTGACCACCCGGCGGATAGTCTCACCCATCATCTCCCTCACCTGCACAAAAATTTATTTATTTCATCATTCATTAATTTGTACATTCATTCACTGAAACTATTTGTTTGCCACAGTGGCCATCCATAGTATAAATCTGTCTGTTAACACAGCTCTGAGGAGATCTGGACAATGTCTTGAATGATATACCTTATTTATAAGTATGTATCATATCAGAACCCTGGAAGCTTAACTGAAGAATGTTGTATAAATCAATGAGGCATGTTGTAAGTAGTGGTAAGTTTATTATTATTCTGAGACTGGATTAATAAGTCAAGGTTATGATAAATCTTTAAAAAAAATAAACAAACGCATGAAAATACAACAACATTGAACAAATTTCTTTACCTTAAGGTGGGCATTGATTTCCATAAGCAGTCCCCTAACAGTAGTGATATCATTAGAAGCCATCATCTTCCTCTTGAGGATGGCCAGGGGAACATCAGGGCTGGGGATCAGGTCTGGGTTCATGATCGGCTGTAGGATCATAGGGTCAGCAGGCTTGGCACCTGCCATGGAGTTACCCTGGAATGCCATCACTTTCATATGGGCCAAAGTCTAAAATGCAGAAACTTTGAAAGTTAAAAACTAGGGAAATTAGTGTTTCAATAGTGGTAGTGGGTGAGGCAGGATGGTCTAGTGGTTGCTGAGCTTGTCAACCAACTGCAGTGCTCAAATGCAATTCTATGGCCAGGCCTGTCACAATATAAGTGAGAAGCAGGCATCACTTCCTGCATCATGGTGTCATGTTAGCATCCTGCCACATAGTTTATTTTCCATTCTTGCCTTGTTGACAACCTGTCAAACTTTAATGACAGAATTATGCGAATGGACACATCCTTCGTAGGGAGAAATGCTGGTTTGAAAGGAGTTTCAAAGAGGTCATTGATCTAAAGAGGAATGACCATCCTTGAACAAGTGGGGGGGGCTTAAGAGTGCATCTGTCACCATCTTATAATGCTATAATTGCAACAATTTCCCTGATCCTCTATGAATAGTAAACATCACCACTGAATGTCCAGTCAATGGCTAACTTGTATATGAAATCATCCTTGGTTTCGATCAAACAACTGTAGTGTTTATAAGGTTGGGGATCCCTGGAGTCAGCTCAGACTGAAGAGTTCCCCTATATGAGCTATGAAACGTTTCTCCCAATAAAACGTTGAGTCCAGATGAACTGATTCACCTTTTTGTGACAATATGGTCAGAGTCCTAATTTGATTTCATTCACCTAGTAAGTTTACACACAAAAGGTAGCTCTGTGGTACAGTGCGTGCCTCCAAGTCACATGTCGTGGGTTCAATCCCACTGCAGGGCATCAGGAAAGGGCATCGGTGCAATCCTCCATACTCTGTAAATTTGAGGCATACATTGTAAAGCAGGTCACAACGCTAGAAAAGCGCGACATGAAAATGAGCCCATTTACCATATAAGGACATATGACATGATGTGCTGCTAACATGAATAACATTGAATGTGGTGTGAACAAAGTGGAATATCTGAGTTATTTTAAGGAGGCAAGAGAAGAGGGAACTTATGAAATAGTAAGTATCTTCTGTCTGAGTGCAAATAATACTATACTTGTAAGAAACTAACAAGAAAAAAAATCAAAAAAATCACATCTTTTGAATATTGAACTGCGTAAGTGGTTTTTAAACTGTGATATTCTATCATACAGTTCTGAACATATAAAATCCACCCACAGGTTCAGTAAGTGTTTCCCTTACAAGCAGAAATATTGTCAAATAGATTGAATACTTGCAGTTGAGTTTGATTTCTGGAATAATTGCCAAAAGAGGGTTCCTACCTCTAATAATTGGAGCAATTGAAATAACTCCATAGTGTCACAGATCCTGCTATCTATAAGTGACTGGTTAAATTGTAGAATAAAATGGACAACAAACAAAAGCTAATTCCCCAGTGCTTCTATAATCATTACTTTCAACTTTCATTGAATATAATAGTTACTGCCAAGGGTGTGATGGAAAAAAGCCTATAGTCGACTAGGTAGACCTTGTTGTTGGAAACCAGCGATGAATAATTAATGATAACAGGGTCTTCTACCCTTGAAAAAAAGATATGAAACAAACCACTGTTTGTTTGCTTTGAGAATGTTGATGGAGGAATGTAGAGAAGGTCAAAAGGAGTCACATCATGCCTTTGTAGATTTAGAGTAAGCATATGACAGGTGCTGAGAGAGGAGTGGTACTGTATGAGGAAGTCAGAAGTGGCAGAGACATATGCAAGATTGATGTAGGATACGCATGAGGGCAGTGTGGCAGTCGTGAGATGTGCGGTAGGAATGACAGATGGATTCAAGGTGGAGGCGGGGTTACATCAAGGACCAGTTCTGAGCCCTTTCCTTTTCACAAAGGTGATTCACAGGTTGACAGAAAAAACGGGCAGTTGTCTCCGTGGATTATCATGTTCACGGATGACTTTGAGCTGTAGTGAGATTAGTAGGGAACAAGTTGAGGCAAGTCTGGAGAGGTGGAGGTATACACTGGAGAGAAGAAGAATGAAAGTCAGCAGGAGCAAGATAGAATATATATATGGATGAACAAGAGGGGAGACAACGGAATGGTGAAGATGCAAGGAGTTGAGGTGAGGAAGGTGGATGAGTTCAACTACTTGGGGTCATCTGTTGATAGTAATGGGGAGTGCAGAAAAGAGGTGAAGAAGAGAATGCAGACAGGGTGGAATGGGTGGAGAAGAGTGTAGGAGTGATTTATGATAGAAGGGTACCAGCAAGACTGAAAGAAAAGGTCAACAAGATAGAAGTCAGACCAGCATTGTTCTGTGGTTTGGAGACAGTAGCCCTGACAAAAAGAGGTGAACCTACAGGTGGCAGAGCTGAAGATGCAAACATTTTCATTGGGAGTGATGAAGAAGTACAGGATTAGGAACGAGTATATTAGAGTGACAATTCTGGTTGGAAGGTTTGGAGACAAAGCAAGAGAGGCAAGCCTGAGAGGGTTTGTATATGTGTGTAGGAGAGATAATAACCAAAATAACAACAAAAATTGTTCCCTTATCAGTCCCATGAGGTGAAATTTGCAATTCTCTGCATTTTAACCCATCCTATTGTATAGGAGCAGTGAGCAGCAACCATGTGGCACGCGGGGAGCCGTTTGGGGTTCAGTGTCTTGCTCAAGGACACCTTGACATGCTTACTACATGACCAGGGATTGAACCTGTGACCTTCTGATCACCAGACAACACCTCTACCCAGTGAGCTATGCTGGCCCTCTGTATACTGGGAGAAGGATGCTGAACTTGGAGCTGCTAGGTAAGAAGAAAAGAGGAAGACCAAAGAGGATGTTTATGGATGTGGTGAGGGAGGGCATGGAGGTGACTGGTGTGACAGTAGACAAGAAGAGATGGACATGGATGATGCACCGTGTTGACCCCTAATGGGAGCAGTAGCAAGTATTAGTAATGGTAAATATAAACAGACAGCTCTCAGAAACAAAGACAAAACATGAAAATGGTAAATGGACTCAATATGCCACTTTTCTAGTCTAGTGACCACTCAAAGCACTTTACAATGTAGGAGCAATCCATCATGGCATCCATTCCATATACACTTTTAAATAAGGTTGGCTATCTGCTGGTAAAATTTCAAGAACTGAAAGAAAGTGATAACTGTCAATTGTGGGTAGAACCAGTGAATTCAAGCTGTAGATTTTTCCTTACAATAGTATTTATTTCCTAACCTTGTTTCCAAACTGGCGGACATGGCTAGTGTTGGTGAGGTTCTTCACAATCTTAAACTGCTTCATCAAAGTCTCCTTGGTCAAATCCTCCTGTGGTAAAAACACACCAAAACACACACATACAAAGAAAGATGACATTCTTAAGAAATACTTCACATGTTCAACTCTATGTCAATATGAAGGTTTCTTCAAAAACAGGATTATTAGGAGAAGTGTCCAACAAAGGCAAAGTCCCTACTTCTTGAGTGATTTGAAAGAAAAATCTAATTGCTTTCTTATTAAGTTCATACAGCAATTACACAAAGAAGTTATACAGTAACTTATTTATTTAATTACATTGCATTAGAATATATAACATGCAGTAATTTTCTTGATTTAGCCCGTCCAAGAGAATCCCTGAACAGGTAGCTAGTAAATGACACCCCTCATTTTAAAACCACATTCATACTAATGGCGTATTTAGGGTCTTAAATTGATCATACATGTCTTAGGACTGAGGAAAGAAATTCCAGTATGCAGAGTAAACCCACATCAACATGGGAAAAACATGGGGCACCAAGTGCATCAGACCAAATCCCTGTACTTTTAATATAAAGTTCCAGCTGTTTGGACAGGAAATGGGGAAGTAGTACACACCATATCGGAGTCTTCCATCCAGTTGACACTGTACCAATCGCCCAGGTAGGTGTCCCTAGCCTCATCAAAGTAGCATGCGTAAGATGATTCATGAGAGTTTGCTGCTGTGGTGGCATATACTGAAAAAGTAAGATTGAGGTGTTGTTGAAGCACCATATAATGTAGGTGTATTTTAGTTTTATTTTCTAAAAAGAGAATAACATCAGAGTACTTTCACTCTGTTGATCTAAACTGCAAGAGCTCAATATCAAATGTCAATCAATTCAATTGACAAAACCACTTCCGAAGTTAAAAAAATGAAAACTAGACACAATATTGGTATTTTAGCTATTGGTATCTTGGCTATGTTAGAAGATGTCATATGAGAGAATTGTGATTTTTACTGAAATCACAAAGACTACCCATGCTTGTCATATCTTATCATCATATGAAAGAAATTTCTTTTGAAAGCTGAACATAAACCCCATAAAATGATATAAAACTTTGCAGCACAACAGCAGTCATCAGTGTGTAAGGTAGACTTAATATTAAGACTTCAATCTCTATATCAATGCGTATTCATACTGTCAGGACCTAGTGCAGAGTCCTCCTGTGCTAGGCATATTAAAAGCAGAAACTTGACCTCACAACATGACACATCACATGAGCCAAATTTCACGTGTTAGTGACAAAGTTCCATTAAAAAAAAACTGCTGACGTCAGCAGCAGTCCAGACAAGCAAAAAGCCTCAGTGACTTGACTCAATGAGGAAAACAAAACGTGCACTTATGACAGTAACCGTTCAAACAGATTTATCTAAAGCCATCTATGATAGTTTTGAAAGGAGGTACTTTTTAAACATATTTTTTTATCTGTTAGATCAGGTAGAGATAAGGTTGAATAATTACAAGGAAACAGCTCATGCAATTCATTCAACTGAAATATTTTAGTTGACTGACCTCATTTTGTTATCTCGTTTTTCCTAGAAAGTAATACTGAGGTCATGTCTAACTCACCGTCAATGTCAGCAGGCAGGCTGTTCATCATTGATCCGGACTCACAGGCCTCAATATAAAAGACCATCTGTGTGTGCGCGTGTATGCATGGAGGACAAATACAATTCCAAATGAAAACTTGTGAACATGTCATCATATTGCAAAAAATTAATCATTAATTCATTTCAGTGACCTTGTACTAGGAAAACATCACCTGACTGACAAACCTTAGACACAATCTATCCTTTGGGAGATGAATGCACATGTACAGCACGCTTTCATGGTCAAAAACAGAACATGTTGCTATGTACCTTTTTATATTTCTTGTTTTTGTGCATATATTTGATTGTGTTCTGGAGGTCTTCCACATGAAGCTGCAGAGAGGGAAACAAAGTTCACTTTTGACTAAAAACTATGGTGTAAACTGTAATTAACATGGTTATTGAAAAGATCAAACATGTAACATATGAGTTAGTGTGAATAGCCTGTAGTTTGAGGATCTCATTCTTTAGGATTGGTTCTGGATTCAAGCATTAGGATTAAAAAAAATCAGTGAAAACAGACATATATGTGAATATTCCACTGTGAGGTGGTGTACCAACACAGGATCAAAGACACACAAAAAGTAGTGTCCCAGAGCCAGGGAGCATTTTTTTCCCCTCTATTTTGGACAAAACCCCTTCCAATTATCTATCATTTTCAAAGCCAATCTACCCTGTCACCGTGTGCAAAAATGTCTGGCTCTCTTATAGACCTACGGGTGGGGCTAAATTTGGCCCTTTTTCGGAGGGAAAGAAAGAAAGAAAGAAAGAAAGGATTCCCTTATCAGTCCCGCAAGGGGAAATTTGGATTTCTCTGCATTTTTGACCCAACCTATTGTATAGGAGCAGTGAGCTGCCAACATATGGCGCTCGGGGAGCAGTTAGGGGTTAAGTGTCTTGCTCAAGGACACCTCGACATGCTGTATGCAGGACCGGGGATCGAACCTGCAACCTTACGATTGCCAGACAACCACTCTACCCACTGAGCTATGCCGCCCCTGGACCCAGAGGCTCCAGCTCCAAGAGGAATATGACTTCAGAATATCTCTTGATGCGTGCTCAATAATCCAGGTACAGAAATCACAAAAAGGTTGAATCAGTTCATCTGGACATAGCATTTATTGAAAGAACGGCTTCATCACTTGTACAGGTGCATCTTCAGTCTACACTGACTTGTAGGCATGCCCACCCTTATAAATAATAAAGTTATATAATGAAAAAAACCAAC
>OMLC01003453.1:7803-22900 GCA_900302585.1 Regalecus glesne | reverse complement strand
TCCGATATATACACACACACACACACACACACATTTATCATCATCAAAATACAATCGGCAACTAATTAAAACCTGAGACCAAGTACAGTCTGATTCTGTCAGTTTTGCTGACATTTTTTGAAAGGGTAGAAAAAAAGGGAATTATAGAGGGGACCACGTATTACAGATGTCCTGAGCCAGAGTCATACCCTGGAAGTTAACCCTGAGTCTATAAACAGCCATTTGAACCACCAGGGAACCTCAAATACCGAGTAGTTATGCCTGAGGTCAGGCTAACATTTATCACTAGCACACCTTGCTTTAATTCAAGCCATTAATTCAACCATTTCCATACAAAGATGGATAAAACAAAGTTAATCTCATCTCAAATGTGGACTCATAACGGTTGAGAATTATGTTTATCTAAAGTCTAGGAATTACTTCATTACTCTTAGCAAGTAGGTCCTCAGCATTAGTGGAACTATATCCTATGAAATTACATGAATCCAGGAAAAGTAACCACAGAGGCCCAATGCACAGAGGAGCAGGAAGATACGTACACACTGGGACTTAGTCGCTCATAACTGTCGAGATGAGTCTTATTTAAAGCCCAGGAATGACTTCATTAATCTAAGAAAGAAGGTCCCCGGCCTTAGTGGAACTATATCCTATGGAATCTATGTGAATCCAGTAAAAGTAACCACGGAGACCCAATGCACAGAGGAGCAGGAAGAGATGTACACACTGGGACACAGTCGCTCCTACTGGTGCCTGCTAGAAATATCTCAATCCTAAATACCTTGAAGTGTATGCACCTTCATAACACACGGATAGAGAACAAGCCAAGGACCAAGTACGTTGTTCTATGAGATGAATATGATGGAGTCCTACTCAACTCATCAGTAAACTCAAACCATGGATTAAGCAACAAACAGGACAAGTACCATTTGAAATCAGCTCTGAAATGATGTCCTGTGTGTGCAGTGCAGTAGTTGGTCTATCAACTGGGAATCAATGATATAACACTGTAGTGTTTCTTCACAGTTACTTTCTTGTCAAAGGAGGAAGTCTGAAACAACCCAAGGCAACCATGACAAGAGCAGTCTCGTGGGCATCAGTGGAGCCATAAAAAGCATCTCCTGGTTGAAATGTTATTTGCTTCGTATACAAAACTTTTTTTAAAAACTGGAATGGATTACAAAATGGAAAAAAATAGAACTAAAGCTCGGCTAGACCTAAACTCGAGTGCCACATTTCATGCCAGTAAAATGTGTCTAAAGGTTTTTTCTTCCCTTTTTTAAGTTAGAGATAATAAGTACAGATGCTATTTTCTATCTTGGTAAGATGCTTAGTGGAGATTGTAATGCATTATCTGACTTTGCAAACACACTCCAATAAAGCCAAGAGGAATTAACTAGCCTTTGCTTTACTAGATCAGTATCATTGTTTGGCTGCATTTACTAATTGGAGAAGGTTTGTTTAGATTTAGCTTATTTATTGGACATTGACCTGACATTTCAAAATGCCTCAACACCTTGACAACACAGAGTTAAGGGGATTAAAAGAAATAGTGAAATTAAGCATTTAATCAAACAAGTCTTACATTTTAGGAGCATAGATTTAAGTGGAATTGATAACAACAGACGGTTTGGTAGTTTATGTGAGTTATGGTGTCCAAAATAAACCTTCCATTAACTACACTGCCATAGTGAACCACGAAGTGACTCATGATGAACCTTTAGTGAGTGTGATGACATTGACCAAAATGGGCAACTTGAAATCTGAATGTGCTGATGGATTTCTATTTCATAAACAAGGTGGGTATTGTTTCAAACCACTTTGAGTTCACTTCCCCTGGTGAATGTGAAGAGCCTCCATGGGACAAAAGATAGCAAGAGAAGAGATGGCTCACGTGCCAAATTAGCCCCTTGGTCTTTGTCAAAGCACTTCTCCATTGCCATATTTCCACACCCAACTAGATGGTTTGACAAAGACCTTGAGGAACTTTAAAGATAAAAGAAAACAAGACACAACCAGGAAAAAATATGGGGTGAGAACAAGTGATAAAGTAGTTTGTTATGTGTTGCGGTGTCTCTGTGGACTGAGCTCACCTGCACTAGAGTGATTGGTTTGCTAATTGTGTGGGTAAAGAGTACACGTGTATGTATATCTGTACACCCCATGTGAGAGTCCTCTGTGAAAGTGTGTGCCTGTCTCACTTGCTCAGAGCTCAGTGCACCTCTTACAAAGGATGACTCCATTTTGATTATTTTCCCTATTCATATGCATGGGGGGACACACACCCAAACACAAAACATTAAAAAGTAGATATAAACACACTCCAACCATGTTTTTTCAAAGAAAAAAGTGCTTTAGGGTGTGGAATGTCTCAATATATCAAGGCGCTGCAGAGAATGTATTTGGCACAAAAAGAGGGTGAGCAACCTTCTGCATCGATTACCTTGAGTCAGTGCCCCAGTGCATGGCATATATTTTAGCCAGATGCCCCCTCAGTGTCCGTCTAGTGCGCATCTGAATTCGGCCAACAGGGTCGATGTTAGCTGTGATCTGAGGAAAAGGACAATTTTATTTGGATGCATCAAATTACAAAGAGAAAACTGAAATCTATTCTAGGGGTCTTACTCAAAGTATACTTATACTTCCTACTCCAATGGCCTTGACCTAAAGTAGTTAAGCCTAAAGATGAATCCTCATGTAACCCCCCCAAAAAAAAGGTTAATGGTCTTGCTCTTTCATATAGCGCTTTTCTAGTCTAATGACCACTCAAAGCGCTTCTCAATGAATGCCTCAGATTTACCGAGCTACGAGATGGGAAACGAACCCGCAACGTTAGACTCCCAGGCATGCGCTCAACCCACTGACCCACCGCGGCTCTAACAAACCCTCAAGACATACTTCTGACTATGACAAAACATCGAAACACAGTTACGAATACAGGTCTATTCTTTGAAATGAACACTGATCCATTGCCCACTACTCAAGCATACTGAATTTAGAACATATTCTTGAACACAAATAATTAAAAGCCTTTAGAGGTCCTCTTACCTGAGACAGAGTAGCATCCGCACATGCTTTCCTGGCATCCTGAAACCAACCAACAAAATCAAATGTCACAATCTTGTTACAGAAAGTATAGCCTCCACAAGAAAGTCTTTGTTGCGGCCGGATATTGTCATTGTGTTGCGAGATCTCATGGCACCTTTGTATAAAAAGAGAGCTGAGTTATCCTGGTTCCAAAATTCTCCTTGTATCAATATAACCCTACTTCCATACATTTACTGATGAAAATTTCCACCTCAAAAGCTTTTGGGGCATAAAAAAAAAATCAAATTTGAATTGCATGTCATCTTAGTTGTTTAAAAGTAACTCTTTGAAAGTAACATCTAAGATAGATATCTTTATAGATATTCTATATATAGATATTTTGAGGTCAAATGATCTGAAGAAAAAGTCCATTGTTAATACAATTATGGAAGAATCTGAGCAAATTGACTGGTTAACTAGTGAAACCTGCTTCACTCAATCTTGTTGGGAAGGGAAACCTAATGGAGCTTTGAATTACCAGAGGTTCAGCCATTTGGTACACATAGGAATGGGCCTCCGTTTCCCAATAGCTCATTTATGGCTACATAAAAATGACAAGATTTTCTTTACAGTACATTTCAAACAGAGAGGATTAAACCTTAATCAAATATGTTAATTTAAATATATAGCTAAGGTTTCGATTAAAAAAACGTCAGTGTGTATGTGACACAGTAGGCAGCTGGTTCACTGATCAACTACACAGCTTTCATAAGGCTATCACTTGTTTTTCTCATAATCATTAGCTCCTTAAATCTGAAATAGTGAAAGGAAGAACTGCCTAAATAAATAAGATAGCCAAAACTAAGCTTGATATATTTTCTCTCTTCATTAACCCCCCTACTATCCACCTGAATGTCACCAGTTTCATAATCTAACATACTGTCGTAGTGAACTTTCTGGCAGTCAGTGATTCCCTGTTCACACGTACTGGTTCTGTCTGTAGGATTTAAAGATAGCATTTTTTCACACATGAAATGACAGTGTATTCCATCTCATTCCCGCCTCATGTAGAATGTCTTTTATATCATAACTATAGCATTTGATTTTCCATATAACTGCACCTCACGGCTGACTACCGCTTTCATCCTCTGAAGACTGAATAAAGCTCTGTTTCTACTTGAGTACATATTCTGGCTTTCAAGTAAATCTGCTTCAGACAAAGACTGCTATGAACAAGTCACGCCTACATTGCTTATGACCGATTGTACACTTTGGGTCAACCTGTGCATCACTAAAGAAAGATAAACAGCGTTGGAATACACGTTTGGACTGACAATCTAGCCAAGAGGGTTCTTGACATATCTGACCTGGATTTATCCAGGGCTGGATTGGCCTAAAAATATAAGTTTAGTCGGGACTTTAAAAGACTCCAGACTTGTGGGAATATTCCAGTTATCAGAGTTTAACTTCAGTGGGTCTAATTGCATTCAAGTGGTAAGTATGGCAACATAGACAGCGCTAACCTGAGCACTTACAGGATATCATTTCACTACAGTAAAACCAAGACATTGCTTAGACTGAAAATAGCTGCTTTGTTATTTAGCATGCCTTATAATCAATGAAGTTAATAAATGCAATGATGTCTCCTGTTGGAAAACTGTCACCCAAAAAAGTGTTGGATGTGGTCTGACATGGTCATTTATTGACAATTTGTCCAAACACAATTTACATCAGCTGCTACACATGCATTTTAGATTCAGCAACCTTTTACAATACCAATACCATCCAACTGTAATATCTATCAACAATGGCATAAAACAGACTTATACTGCAGTTATGATGGATCAAGAAAACTCCATGACCTTCACTGCTACTTCAACAATGTGATTTCAGGCAGTAGCCTGTCTCTTATGAGCCAAACTGTAATGATACAGTTATTGCTTTTGAGATGTAAGGAATGTTGCCCTTAAATAGTCTATCCATAATCAATTCAAAATAAGGGTCAATAAACAAAACTTACTATTGCAAAAAAACAGCTATGCTCTTGGACAATACTTCAAGTGCTTTGCATTTGGTAGGAAATAAATGCAAAATCCAATAAGTAATCACCAACAACATCCATCGTCAACCACTTATCCGAAATCGGGTCGCGGGGGAACTGGAGCCTATCTCCGTTCTCGTAGGGTGAAAGGCGGGGTACACCCTGTATAGGTCGCCAGTCTATCCCAGGGCGCGGCAGTTAGGGGAACAGTGTCTTGCTCGAGGACACCTCGACCCGCTTCTCTGCAGGACTGGGGATCGAACCTGCAACCTTCCGATTGCCAGGCGACCGCTCTACCCACTGAGCCGCCCCTTTATCAACAACATTCAATTTCAATATTGTAAAGGAGAGAGACACAGTGACTTGTTTTTTACGAATATTTTAGGCAAAAATATGATTAGAGAAAAGATAGCAATAAAACTGATGAAAATAATGGTAAATGTAATGATTAAATCCAGCACTTTTCTAGTTTTGTGACCACTCATAACGCTTTCCAATGTATGGCTCACATTTACCCAAGCATGGGGGGACTAAGGCCGGATGCCCTTTCATAACGGCCTGCAGAGGGATCAGACTCGCAACGCCTGACTTGGAGGTGCAGCTCTACTGGTGAGCAACTACAGCCCATCAAATGGGGTCATTTGATTTCTCACTATGTTGTTTTGGTTTTCAAAGCATGCAAAGAACTGAGAACAGTTACGGTAATCTATACTCAATAATCTCATCGGCAGAGCAATGCATGGTAAATTCACGAGACAGAAACCGACCGCAAAAGTCTATCGGATGATATTCCTAAACTTAGAAACGTCCAACTAGCTTATAAACTATTAACATGGCTAGGCACATATTGCATATAAGCAGCAAGAGAGCAATTCCCATCTAAAATCAATGGCATTGGTAAAGCTGAACATTTAATGTTCCTGTATACCCCACTTCTGTTCATGCAAATGAAACGTACTCAAATAGAAGTTTTCGCCATAATGGTAGAGCCACCAAACATGATGAGCTCAATATTAAAAAAATTACACCACGATACCTTGGGAATGAACCTTTCCCCGGTCTGCCTTCCTCAATTAAAATCATATTGGCTGCTAAAGCATTCACTAAGCAGGTGTTATACCACACAAAACAGTCATGGTGGATGGTTGGTTAAACACTTAAAAAATATTCTGTTGTTGAAATACAAAATAACAATTATCATTCATCATTTTATTAATACTTCATTCCAATACTACCAATAAGTCATACATCTAATAACAATTTCTTACTCAAATTGGTGAATTTTAAAATGCACCCACTGCATAGAGCAGTTGCCTTAATATGAGTTTTGTATTCAAAATTCCTTCAATTTACTGCATTTTGGTGATGTGTAATCAATCGATCAGTGTAGATGAAACTAGGAATTTGTTTGCGGACAAAATAAAGATGTGGGACATAAAAAAGTAACTCAGATCTATCTTACTCTGATCTGGTTCTTGAGCTGCTCAGCCTCCTGGCGTAGCTGGTCCAGTTCACTCATTTTCTTCTGCTAATGGTGTGCTTCACTCCGCCGCCTAGACTCTTACTGATCTGAGGAAGAGGAGAAAAGGAAAAGCATAAGAAATTGCCCACACACTGCTGCTTTGATCAGTCTTAGCCATTAATGCATACAAGTGTCTGTAAGCCCAAATGCATACTTGGCGAAAAAGTAAAGAGCATGTTTTCCTGCTTGCTTTTGTTTCCCTCTGAGACTCTGACTGGCACTTTCCAATCCGTGGTCTTGGCAATAATTTTTTGCAGTGGTGCAACATCTTAGTCCCACATAATGAACCGATCCTTGCAGCCACTTAAAATGCATTTCAGCTGAGAATCATAGCATCTTTATGAGCACATTTAAGGCCTAGTCCAATTCACAGGATGCCACAGAAAAAATAGTGCACTCCAGAGAACTCTAGACTTGTACATGCCAGCTTCAAACTGTTACCTAGCAACAGGAACTCTGCAGCAAGTTTAGCCTTAAGAACACAATTTCGAGAATGATGTCAAATTTGTTTCCTCTCATTTCAAATACAATAGCAAACCCTTGAGTAAACATCTGGCCCTGGCTGAGCAGCTGTTAAACGATCCTCAATTAAGAAGAGAAAAAAAGCAAAATCCAGACGGTAGACAGAGAACAAAAAAACCTACCCTTTCTCTTGACCCTCACAATGAGGTGAAACTTCAAAAGACAGGGGTATGGACAAGAGTTCAGCTTGAGTTTCTTTGCACTACTAGAGCTCCACTGCACATGGGTTGTGGGTAGGCACTCGTGAAGCTTTCAGCCCTCTGGCCTCTGGACTCTAAACTCTCCTTCCACCAATGTCATCCCTGTAATCCTGGGACACAGTTGATTCAGCTCCTCCAGCCAAATCCGGTTAAGACAAAACCTGCTGATGATCCTAAAAGCAGTGGCCTTCTCACTGACCCCAATCCTCTGGTCAACTTACTTAGTCCTGACACTTTCACTTTCCAGAGAAAGAAGACCAAACCATACAAAAACTAAAGTGGGATAGATATTATGGCAGTCATATAGAAGCTCTGGCTTACTGGCTTTGTGGGTTGGAGAAATACTGGGCACTGATGCAAAACTGCTTCTAAACGATACAACCACTGATGAAGCCATTAATAGACTGAAATATTCCAAGTCCTTAAATGCCCGTACTCACAATAAGCCCGTTATCTAAAAATACAAATCAGCGCTCCATTGCCACCAAAGATTGTTAAAGATATTTAAAAATGACCTAAGTTTTAAATGTCCACCAACCAGATCTACTTTAAAAAAAAGAAAAGAAAAAGTGTCTTAAGGTACAATCCCCATTCCTTTGTACTCCAAAGCATCCAAAGGGGTAAAACCTTTGATTGTTCCAATAAAAAACCTATGCACATACACAATCTATACAATAGCTATCAAAGACACCTTACCTCCTTTCACTGGGTTTCAATATGGGTCCTCTGTCCTGTTGAGTGTTGAGACACTCTGAATGAAGTCCTTATCCTTCAAGTGTCTGACATCTCTGAAGCTACCTGCCATCTGATTGGCCAGAGTATCTAAATGGGTCTGCATCTAAGCAATGCGACTTAACCCTTAATCTTGATGATAGAAAATGTCTCATCGTAATATCACAGGCTAATTCTCTTCTCTATAGGCTAATGAGCCTATAGAGAAATTGAATTTGATAGACCTTTAGTTGAACTGACCGCACTGATTGTTTTTTCAACATGAGCTACAAAAGCAAGCATTAGTTTCCTATTCCTGCACAAGTCTATTTACCTGATCCATATGCAAAAGACTCCCAAGATACTGAAATGAAGAGTGTCTTATCTTTAACAACATTTAAGTGATATTAAACAAGGCATATTTTCCTCTCATGAACATATTTAACGGTGACAAAAGCACGGGAGGTAGGCCAATTGTCTGGTAATCTGAAGTTAGTGGTACGATCCCCAGTTCCTTTAGAAAGTGTGTCAAAGTGTCCTTGAGAAAGATGCTGAACCCCTAACTGTTTTAGCCCTGAGATGGAATGGCAATCTCTCCAGGGTTGTTCCTTGCCTTTTGCCCAAATGAGCACTGGGATAAGCTCCAGCATGAACCCGCAACCCGAGTAGATAAGCAGTCGATGATGGATAGATGAACATATTAAACTATTTCAACTCATCAATATCACTGGATCAGTGTAAGCCCAGAGCTTTTCCTCCTGCAACAAGATGGTCATGACCTTGGAATAAAGTCATATTTTAGGTAAGACTCATAATATTTTGAAGGATTTGTTTTCTTTTAGCAGTCTCAGCCTCAGTTTTATCCATGTTATCGTCATTAGAGAATATATTTCCCTTACTTCTTAAGAAACTCTTAAGCAATGAGTGTTTTTTACTCAGAGTACCTGGCTATTTGAAATGTTTGCATCAAGTAGGTAATCAACTGATGACCTCAAATGCATTACATTACTCAAATTAAACATTGCTATCCACATCCTGTTGTGGGCATGACACTGTTGAAAAAGGGTGTAGCACAGACACTGGGCCAAGTTCAAAGTAATTACTATACAAATAACCTATGATGTTGAATGCTTATTGGTCAGCTTAGTCTCTTTATTGTTTTGGTCTTTAGGGCACATGACCAAAGCGGGAGGAATTTGCTTTCTGCATTTCACCCATATTATCATATAGGAGTAGTGGGTGGAGTCACTGTGTAGTGTTTGGGGGGGGGGGGGTTCCAGTGTCTTGACAAAGGACACCTAGACACACTTTCTGCAAAAGCCAGGGATTGAGCCAACAATCTCCAATTACTACTCGATTGCCCTAGCGACTGAGCCATGTCACACCTAGCTATACTAATTTATTGTGTTGAATTGCAATGTTTCGTTGTGGCCTGGTAGCAAATGCTTTTCAACCTGGTGCCGGCCCATGGCTCTGCTGTTAGGAACTGAAGGTTTATTTCAAACCAGAGCCACAGATACAAGGTCTGTTAGGCTAATAATTTATCACCTACAGGCTAATCAATGAAAGAACGTCTTAACTGCCCGTTTAGTTATAAATATATTTGGAAAATGTGGCACTTTTTGTTGGGCTTGGGCTGTTGGTCCTCCACCAACCCATCTTCCCCCGTCTCCACCTACAGCTCCTCCTAGCCAAGCGCAAGCCATGCCTTTCACTCTTGTATTTAGAGAATGATATATCAGTTTCACCTCTGTTCAGTTTACTTTTTTTCTCTTGTGAAATAAGTTTAAAAGAACCGCTACGAGTATTAATGGATTAATAAATGGATACGTAGTATCAATAAGAATATCAGTATAAACATTCTAACAATACCAATCCCCACAGTTCACCAAGTAGCATGAAATGGTTCAAGGTTCCACTCTGTGGCCAACTGAACAGCTAACAACCATTACGAGGTGGACACAATCTTGTTAAAAATGATTTACTTTTTCAGGCCTGGTTTAGACTTCACTATAAAGTGATTGAGTATGAACCCAGTCTAAATAAACTAGGCAAGCGATTTAACATATAGCTAATGAGTAAGTTCTACGGACCTCTCGCAAAGATACCAAAATCCAATTAACGGGGAATAATCAGTTGGTGACAACTACACGAAATATTTACATTTAAAAAACTATTTTCCCAGATAAATGTAGTTTGTGGATTTTAAGGTACATCAGCAATTCCAATGCCCCTTTTGTCAGTGCCCAACTGAAAGTACTGAAAGTCTGCACTCAAGCATTTATGATCATTTTCTTCACCTATTATTTGATTTGGTTATTATTTAATATTAACTAATTATTACTGAAGAACACCAAAGCATAATGTTTTAACATTCCAATCAGTATTTCTTCACGCGTGCTCAATAATCCAGGTAAGGGAATCACAAAAAGCGTGAATTGGTTCAACTGGATTTTGTTGTGTGGCATGCAACTGTATTGTTAATAAGGGTGAGGATTCTTGCAGTCAGCTCAGACTGAAGATGTCATCTGTTTAAGAGATGAAATGTTTCTGAATCAACTTCTTATCCAGTTGCGCCCTCTCACCTTTTATTGATTGTCAATCAGTATGAGAGCTGGCCTTTGGATCACGTCTGAATCAGTGTATGTAGAAGCAAACAGCAAACCACTGCAAACTGAGCCATAGGCACTGAAATAAATTATATTCACTGTATGCAGTCTGAAATTTTGAAGGAAAGAAAGAACAAATTCAGCATATCACAAATAAAGACTAGATACAACTGAAGAGGCACATTAATAAGCTACCAGTGTTTTATTGTTTAAAAAAAGATCAGTGTTGTTTGCAGGTTTGGCACAAAACACAAGGAATTAATTAAATGTGTAGCCAAATGTGTCCTAGACAGAGCTAATCTGTGGTGAAGTTCAGTTTCTCCACCTGTAAAGGTAATGTTTATCAATTATCAAGAACTGCTTCCAATAACTGTTCTTTGGTCGATCTGTAGGATGACAAGCCCTCAGGTTTTGTTATACATTTATAGCTGCCCTCAGTCATCCTCTTGCATGTTTGATCAGCTAAACATCCAATCAGCATCACTTTGCCAGGAAGAGGCCAATCACCACAAGTGAAACTAGGAAACTCGGAAATAGAGAATATGTGTGAATATGTGTTTATGTGAATTTTTTTTATGGATTGCAAAAGGTTAATGGAGAATGTCAAAAGTCTGTTCAGCATATTCACAGGTTTATGGTTTCTAATCTTGTGAAAATGGGAGGACCCGCCTTCCTATCATGTGTTCCCTATTCTGTTACAAATGCTGAAGATGAAGTGGTCCACTTGTTTGGTTTTCTGACAACGGCCATTACCCGACAGTGAATGTAATCGATCACAACTCTTATGATTGCTCAGTCTGAAATACACCTAAATGTACATTAGCCTAACTAATTCAAGGCTTTTCAGTGGTTCAAAACACACGGGGGAAAAATAATAAATCAGCATTTTGCTGTATTTGTATAGTTAAAAAAATAACCTATTTACTCTGTCTGCTGATCAAGTGGATGCAGTTTCCAAAAGTTGATCATAAGGAGGCTAAGCTGTTCACATGTTCATAAATCAAAGGATTGTGCGAAAATCTAGATGCCACAATTATTTTCTGGTTAACCCAATTCTGATCTTACTCCGAGAAGAACCATCAGATTTAAGTGTTAACATTTATGACTTTAATATCAGATTCTTTAGGAATGGGTTGTTGATCTACATCTTAACGATTTAAATATAGTTTCTTATTATCGGTCATTAAGAGATCGCTACTTACCAATATCTCAATTCTAAATGGCCGCCAACAAACCTGAAACTATAGTTTTGGAAAGCTAGTGCACAATTTTCAAGGAAATAATGCCCTCCCCATCCTCATCTACCGAAAATAATTGTTTTATTTGCCACACAAACAAGGCTGGTGGAATTTTCTCTGTGCATTTAACCCATGCTAATGTATAGGAGCAGTAAGCATAGCCCTGCCACACAGTCCTCAGACACTGATCAGGGCTTCAGTGTCTTACTCAAGGACACCTCAGAATGCTGTCTGCAGAGGCCAGGGCTGTAACCACAAATCTTCAATTACTTGAAAACTTCCCTGCCTCCCGAAATAGTGAACTAAATGGACATATAGGAAATAATTTTCTAAGAGGGGTTGCGGTAGCTCAGTGGTAGAGCACAGCCGCCGGGAACTCAGAAGCGAGATGTTCCAGGTTTGAACCCACAGTGGGGTATGAAGAAAGGCATCTGGCCTTAACCCCAAACACTCGAACCAAGTCTTTGTCCATCCTCATAACGTGTGGACCAATTGTGACACATAAAGATGGATCTTACTTCGCAGTGCGGACAAAGCTTTTTAAAACATTGAGAATGGATTGAAGACCAGCCGTTTAATCTAAACTGCCCTTTTATGGCACAACCAGGAGTCTCCTTGCCAAGCCTATGGCTTTGATTACAAAAATGCAACAATACAAAAAGCTCACTCATATTTCAACAACTGAAAGTGTTTGGAGTATCATTCTAAATTGGTGATGCGAGTGCGGTTTTGTTTAGATGGGAGGGGAACACTACAATGGTGGTAGAGGTGTGATTCAAAGGGCTCTTTTTCCCCCCTTGTGCTGATGGTGGGAGTGTTGAAATCACTGGCAGCCTCACATATAGAGACACTGCTGGCTTCTCTCAGCCTGCTATTTTTAGAGTGGTGGGGGAGGGAGGAGGGAAGCAGACTTCACATTTTCCAGCCAGTCCTATCAACTCCCAGATCTCCAGCACAAGCAATGACAAGGAGAGAGGGAAGTGAAATTTGACTCCACACACACTTTTCATGGGCATTTCCTTTTCCTGCAAAGCATTAAATATAAATGCATGATTGATCGGCACACCAGTTTTCTGGACATTGGTGAACTAAGATTAAAATAAATAACTGCAAGGCTTTAAAAAACAAATAAAGCCAATGTAAACGGGCATCCAGTGGCTTGAATGGGAGAGAGCTTAAATTACTTCAGGAACAAGAAATTGGCCAAGGCAAATCTGAACAAATCTCTTTTTTGGAATCTGGAGTTGATGCGTATAGGCATTAGAGGAATGGGCCAAGCAAACAAAAGAAATAACACTCTTGATTCTGAATTCATGAGGACAAAATGACAAATGCAGGTTTCACACAGATGAACATGAAGGTGGGACTCGACATGAGTTTGCAGGAAAGACTTGATGGATGATTTGTTTACAGGGCAGAAAAAAGGTGGCAAATCTAGGGTTAAAGTGGCCCCGGCCCATGATGTGAGGACGGAGACTGGAGGGGTGGGTAGGCAGGGAAATGTTCTAGTGCACAGGAGTATACAAGTGGGGGAAATGAGTGAGCTGGAGAACAGACCCAGATTAGCCTAATGAGAGTGAACAAGCAGCAGACAATTGGAAGAAGAGCTACTAATTAACCCCTTGGTGAGGGGAAACAGGGTGTGGTGTACTTCAGTGTTCTAGCCAAGTGGAATATGGTGTATGTGTACTCACCTTGCTAAGTGACAGAATGTAACAAACAGGAGAGATATGGAGCCAATGCCACTATTAGCAGAAGAAAATAAAATGGTCGACATTAGTTTTTCAATGAATGTCAAACAAAGTGGCATCAGATTACACTTGCCTGGACTATGCCTTTTCACACTGAAATACTCTTTGGCCACTTAATTCACATAAATATAATTTTAAAGGTGCGACATATGATGTGTAGAACATTAATGTAGCAGTACACATATTTCTTATGTCAAGAGTAGGGATGGGTACTAAAACAAAGTACTTAACACTGGTGTTAAATTATTAAAAACCATAGCTCACACATTAATGTTTTTTATTGGTATTCAAGAAATTAAGAAAATTCATTTTCTACATAAAAACCAAATAAACTTGTTTTTGTTACCTTTTATCTCACAAACTCTGTTTCGGCTTTACGATAAGATTAAGTCTATGATGCATTTCTGCTATTCTCATTCCAGAGGAGAGATCTCTCAGAGCCTGTTGCATGAAAGAGCCGAGGGGCGGGGTCAACTCTGTCTCTCTGACTCACACATAAACACACAAAGCCTGCTCTTAGTGAAAATGGCGGAGAGAACTAAAAGGTCCAAAGTCTGGTTAAACTTCAACAAGTGCAACAAGTCTTTTCCACAAAAGGGTGGAAATGATAATAATAATGATTCCCTTATCAGTCCCGCAAGGGGAAATTTGGATTTCTCTGCATTTTTGACCCAACCTATTGTATAGGAGCAGTGAGCTGCCGACATATGGCGCTCAGGGAGCAGTTAGGGGTTCAGTGCCTTGCTCAAGGACACCTCGACATGCTGTATGCAGGACCGGGGATCGATCCTGCAACCTTCCGATTGCCAGACGACCGCTCTACCCACTGAGCTATGCCGCCCCATGCAAGCAATATTTTGAAACATCTAGTGAAAGTGCATCAAACACTGGGAGAGAAATGCACTTTTGACTGCCTGGCTTATGGTTCATCTCTCGTTGCCCCATACTCTTCTTATTTCTTGATGCATGCTCAATAATCCAGGTATGGAAATCACAAAATAGAGGTGAATCAGTTCAACTGGATCAGAAGTTTATTTAGAAACATTTCGTCATTCACCTGGTGAGTGACGAAACGTTTCTAATTAAACTTCTGATCCAGTTGAACTGATTCACCTCTTTTTTTATCATACTCCTTTTATTTTGACTCTCGTCCCATCCACCCCAAGTATGTTGTTTATGCTAGCAGCTTTCAGTACACATTTCATGTTATCGTCAACTGCTTATCTGAAGTTAGGTCACAGACCTGCTGGTGCCTATCCCATTGGGTGGAAGGCAGAGAAACACCCTGTACAGGTCACCATTCCATCCTCGGGTAGGTGTGGGGGATTAAGGCCAGATGCCCTTCCTGACGCCCAGCAGTGGGATTGAACCCAGACTCTACCTCATAGCTACTGTGGCCCCTAGTTACTACTGTTAATAAAATATGATGTAAAAATCGATATTCCAAACAATGATTTATTAGCCAAGGGTGGGGCGGGG